>APFE030760294.1:157486-168306 GCA_000404065.3 Pinus taeda | reverse complement strand
TTTCATTTGTATCATCCAAGAATTTTTCATTTATGTAATGTAAAGGAGGTTTCCCCCTCGAAGAGGCTGAATTCTAAGGCGTTGATCTATCTTTTCTATCTCTTTGTGCGCTGGTTTCAAAACATGATCATGGTAGATTTGGGTACTAAACCAACGACAATGTCTGTTGAAGACTGAAAGAAGTTGTATTGGAAAGAAAAGAAAGCAATATGGTTGTGTATCTCATATTCGAAATCGTTGAATGTATCATGGGAAGCTTCAGCGAAGGCTTTGTGGGACAGCTTAGGGACTTTGTAGCAATCTAAGTCTCTAGTGAATACATTTTTCATACAGAAAAAATTGTATAACCTAAGGATGAGGGATGGGGACTTGCTGATAGAGCATTTGAATGGCTTTAATACTATGGTAATATAATTTTTATCTGTTGACATTAAAATATCAGATGAAGATAAATGCATCAATTTGTTGTGTTCTCTACCAGATTCGTGGGATAGTCTGGTTGTTTCAATAGGTGGCAATACAACTACCTTGCAGTTTGATGAAATAGTCTCATCTTGATGTTAGAGGAGATGAGATGGAAAAATATGGAGGGTCATAATTGTGATGACTTGTTTGTACGAGGACGATCCCAGAACATAAACAAAACGAAGTCGTCGAGTGGGAGAGAATACAAAAAATTGATGCACTTTCTAAAGAAAGTGGGTTTCGGCTGAGGGAAGAACACTAGAGGAAACCACTACATAGTTTTGAATGCTAAGGGAGGCTAGGTAGATAACCCCTTGAAGAAAAACAAACTTCCCTTTGCATAATAAGTGAGAGTCCCCATCCCCAAAGATGACATGTACTGTGTAAAGATAAAAGAGTGAATGACTCTTAAGATCAAAAAGGGGAACTTAAGATCATCAACTTACCAAATAAGTGACTAAGGAACAACCGATCACAAGATCCATAGTAGGCTCTGCAATTTGAGTACAGGTCAAAAGTTTGGAGGGCATTGCAGTCGCTACAACACTTGGTGACGCACTGGTTGAATTCCATCTTCTTTGTCTTGGTTCGTTCAATCCAGGGCCTTGGTCCATCATGGAGTATTGATTCATCGTGAAGGTTACTTTGACTTCCCCACTTACCCCATGGACATACATGGTTCACCTTGTACTAACTCAGTTGAACACAACAGAAGATTCAACTAGATCACAATGTTTCAAATTGGGAAGGGTAGTTTGACTCATGAGCTTAATATTTTCATAGTATAGTTTTTTCATCTCTGGTGTTTCTCTACTGCTAGCTAGCCTAGATAGTACCCTAGTGGAGTCACGCAGGAACACAAGAATTTCTCCACTGGTAGTCAGCCTGGACAATACCTGGTGGAATTGCTTGCTTCACCTCTCTACGCTGGAATCATTTCTCTTATTTCACCTTTTTTGTTTTTGAAAGAGAATTTTGCATAGGCACTTATTTATTTTTGGGATGGGAGAGGGATCCCAACTTATTGAGAGAAAGAGAGTTTTTTCCTTCAAATAAGCATATAAATACCTCTTATTTAGGTGTTCTCGTTTATATTTTTCCCCTTCTCCATTTATACTAGTTGGATAAGCTTGAACACACCAAAGCAGAAAACTAAGTACAGGCATGAGGTTCCTAGACTGGACAAAGGAGTTCATGGGTGGACCAAAGTTATCCATATGGATGGATCGTATTTTTCGTCAATACTTCATCAGCCAAAAGTTACAACTGAGCACAAGGAAGACGGACACAGGACTAGTCAAGAGTTGCAGTGTCACAAGACTCTTTGAATTTCAGCCACATATACATTCAAAAGTCAGGACGCAGGTCCAGGCACAACAATTATTCACGTAGTGAAAACAAAAGAAAAAATGAGCAAGGAAGGAAACGGAGCAACAAGAAAGAAGACATAGAACCTAGAAATCAAAATCGAAAGATGAGACAACAAAATGACTAAAGCGAACATGATGTAAAACCATAATAAGAAAACCAGAACAAACTACGAGGAATGAGTGCAAGATGAGTTCAAGGAAAGGAAAACTAAGATGAAACTAACCCTACTCCTATCCTAACATCTAGATGATCAGGGTTACGTGCAATTCAATTTCAAGTGAAGCCACCATAGTCATTCCTGACCTACATCCACAAATATAGGAATTATTAAAATAGATAAAAAGTAATGTGCAACAAAAAATATAGAAACTTGAACATTTTGCACATGGGAAGGAAGGTATTTCCTATCGGTAGAAAGACATGTCATAACTACTACTATTACCCAATACACATGCTTACCTCTTTGATGGATAATACTTTTCAACAAACCTTAGAAGCCTCTTGTGGGTGCCACCAAGATTCTTAGCAAGCATGAGCAAAGATTGAAACTTGTTTCCTACAATAGAGCTTGCCAAGTAAGATTGTTCCAGTGATTTAGTGATTGGATCATAAAATTCATGATGGCCATCTTGAAATCCTCATGATCTCTAAAAGGTTGAATTTTCGATTCGGGAAGCAAGATCACGATGGGAATCTTGTAAAGAAAACTAGATCTGATCATCCTCGGCATTCATGCCAAGACATTGAGAACCTACCATAACCATCAGCAAAGGCTGAAGTCCCTCACTTGCTTGATGGAAATATGGAGAGAGAGATGTTAAGCAATGAATATCAAAGAGCGCGAAGCAAATTTTATCAGATGTGATGATGGGAAAATGATAAGTTGAATGACAGTCACCCAAGATAGAGAAATCATTAGATGAGCTAGTTGAGATGTCAGATTCTCGGTTTGCAATGAACAAACAAAAAACCATTTGAACAATCTTGTGAATTCTTTGAGCAATGGAACCAAGTTCACTATGAGCTAGATATGATAGACAAATTTTCAGTGCAAGATTCGCAATAAGGCTGAGGAGCTAACCATGAAGAGGGAAATTCGATAAGTATGTTTGCGGGCAAAGATAGTCTTTGAGATGATCAACTTCATAATTCCATGACTTCATGAGAGATGAACATTCCCAATCCAAGTTTGACATAAGATATTTGCATGAAGATGAATGAGCTGTAACAGATTCGTAAATTCGGTCATACATGAAATTTTGAAAATTTGAAAGATCACACCCGAAATCACACACCGAATCAAACCATGTAGATAGATAGATTGTGTGTGAGATGCTAGATATGATTTGGTTCAGGGGGCTTACCAGAGTCACAAAGTTCTGACATAACCATCAACAAACGTTGAATTTTTGCCAATTTTATAACACTAAAAACCTTCGTTATAACCTCCGCTAGAACATATTTTCCTTGTACTATTTGGAATGTGATGGGTCTTCAAGCTAATGTTAGATTCTATAAAATCATGATTCACATTCTTTTTTTCTCGTCATGATTTTCATGGACTACCTTATCACCATTAGCAAGCATTTCTTGTAGAAACTTTCTCAAGCCTTCCTTCGAACCTTCCATTTTCGCTTCTAAACCATCCATAGAACCTTCCATGTCTTCTTTTATTTTTAATTCTAAACCATCAATCTTAACATTCATCATTGCTTCCAATTCATTTTTGGTTACTCCTTGTGAGAAAAAAAATTGTTACACTTGGTCTTGTAGTTTTGATATATCATGTTGCGTTTATTCCTCTTTTTCATGTGTCATAATAGAGCTTTCTGTTGGCTTATTGGGTGTATCTATTTCTTTTTGTAAGGCATATTGGAACCATTTAATGTTATTTATGATTCACTATGCCCTTTGAATCACTTCAAATTTATTTTTCAAACAAACTTATGAAAAACAAAATACACACTTTTTTCTTGCTTTTAGGATTTTGATATTGAAACTATTGTATCTTAGTAGTTTCAAATTTTCAAGGTCTACAATTTGTTCCAATGGTATCCCTTTGATTCTTCTTTCTAACGCCACAAGTCATGTCAAGATTGGATTCTTCAAGATAACATTATGTCAAATATCCCATAATGACCTGATTATGGATTGGTTCACTAGAGCAAAATTTTATAGAATTCCTTGTGTCACTATTTCAACCTTTGACCCTAAAAATGATACAAGAGAAACTACAGTCCATGTAATTTCATCAAGATTTTACGAAATTCAAATTTTATGCATGAATATAAAGTTATGATTATTTTCCCTAGAACACCTATTTGAGACTAAATTATGGAGCATGTTGAAACCATAACTTCATTGGACATTAACTTAAAAATGTAGTGAATCAGATCAAAATGTTTTACATGATATTCATCAAGACTTTGGTTCCACGTGGTCCAAATTTCTGCTTCTAAAGCCTCACCAAAAAAATATTTATCAAATATTCCAATTGACCTATTTGAAGCAGTGAAACCCTAGAATCTAGAGCTTTAATACCAAATTTTATGTAATGAGATGAAAAACTAGAAGAGAAAATGGATCAACAACTTGAAAATAAGCCTCTTCTATGGGGAAACCACCTTTTACATCACATAAATGAAATATTATTGGATGATTCAAGTGAAAAGAAACCCTTGGTATATATAGGAGTCTAAAGAGTCATCATATAATCAGGGCTTTCATAATAATAATAATGTATGGGCTCAACAATAACAAGAGTGGGCTTCTATGGGGCACAACAATAAAAATGTGGGGGCTACATGGGGCTCAAAATTAGTAGTAGGAGGCTACAATAGTATTATAGGGACCTAAAATTACACCATTTGGACTTAGTAATTCGGCTTGAACATTTCAAAGCTCGATGAATTCTATTTTCAAACCATTCCTTAGAAATTTTGTGTTAGTAATTTTGATGACATTTTAATCTATAGAAAATATTTGGAGCATGTAAAACATGTTGAAAGGGTCTTCAAGCTATTGGAAGAATAACAAACATATGCAAAGCCTTCACCACATGCCTTTTGGGTTCAAGAAGTGGACTATACTTGCGTCATACTATATCTCATAAAGGTGTCCAAGTGGACCCTATTATAAGCCATTTTGTCACATCAACACAATAGGCCTATAAACCGGATCAATCAACATCCTAGAACACTTTTTCATAACCCCTTCACAAATCCCTAAGCATCACTTCTACAAAAAGTATGAGTTTATGGGACATTGAGCTCAAAAACCATGTTTTTAGCCCCGATGCACCTTACCTCCTTAGCGACCTATGTTCAATGCATGTTGCATACCTATCAGCCAACATTGGTCATCACTTGCTGTTCCCTTCCGCAGATGCACTGATTCTAGAAATTTAGGAAAGAATAAAAAATATTTCTGAAGCTTCCTCTTCCAGAAGGTAGTTTTAACAATTTAACATGGATATAGAGCTTGAATCCTATCTTGTTGACCTTATCACTTATCCCTTGAGATCATCTTCCCGTCTTAAGTGGATCTCAATCCTAGATTGGTAATTGGATAAGAATTCCCAAACTACCCCACTCCTCCTGTAAATTCACTGCCTCCCATAAGGTCTGGGTTGGCTTTTGGAGATTGATAGCTACCTCATGTTGTTGCTTTGAACCTAAAGGAGTCATCATATTTATGAATTAGGGTTGGTGTTGAGGTGTGCTTTTTAGAAAGGAAGGACAAGTCAAATAGTGGATACTTCTACAAGATTGGCTTCTATTTATGGTTGTAAACTCTCTCTTGTTTTCCTATATGTGTTTTGTTATGTTTGCACTCATGTATTTCAATGCAGTTTTGATTCATTGAATATATATTTTATATTATGTTATATGGATTGTGGTTCCTTCGCTCAGTTTAGTCATGTGCACAGGTTCTATTTACAACACTGGAGCTAGAGTTGTAACTTACAAGCAAGGAGGAAAGGAAGGCTTGCTACATATTCCAGGTAGGATTCTTTCCCATTTTCTGATTTCTCTAAGGGAAAATTGAATATTTTTGTCTTCTATTTTCTATCAGACCGCTAGATCTAGGGAATTCACTTTTGTTCACAATCGTGAAAATTTTGCATAACAAATTGATGACTCGATGTTATCGGGAAATCTAGTGCATATGCAGAGCTACTAGTCCCACTAAGATGGGTAGCTATCTTAGAAACAAACAAATTAAAGTTAATTTCGATTTCCTTTATGAGAAATAGATAAGAGAGGAGCAAATAATATGAACCTCGATCTTTTGCTTGGTTCCTCGCTTGTTCCTTCTCTTCTCTAACAGATCTTTGCCACTCTTTCCTTGACCATTCCACTTCAAAGAGTACCTATAAATTCAAAGCAGCATAATCCCTTCAAAGTGCAGAGATCTACAATCATAAAAAATATAGGACCAGCTATATATTGACCACACAAATGCAGATATCATCAAACATACAAGAATGTGGAGGAAAACTTGAATAACTTTATTGATGTAAAGATTAGAAGAGAGGATTACAACCCATTGATCTGACCCAGCATCATCCTCCCAGCATGAAAGCCCTTTCTCACCTCATGAAAAGCTTAGATCACCCAACACTATGATGTTCCACCAGGAAACCAACAGCGCTTCCTTACAAGATACAAGATTCCAGCCTCTAGATCTCTGGGATGAGGGATCCATATATAGATGATTGTAGGGAGGTGAGTCAGCTTCTGGGATTTTGATTAGTGTCTTATCTCTGATAGTTCTTGATTTCACTTGGAGATTGATGATCTCTTACTCATCCCTGGGTGAATCCAGAGAGGCAAGTGTCACAGGAGACGTTTCTGGAAGATTCCATGATCATCCACCTTGTAAACTGTGTCTGCCATTTGTCTACTCTCACTCATCGCACCCTACAGAAGGGATTTCCAGTATGCATCACACTTTTTGCACTGAGTAGGTGAGATGCATTGTACCCTTAGCACTGAGCAATTTGTATGGTCTAGTTTTGACCAGTTCTGAGAAGTTTTCTGTGGAGAACTTCTGGGAGATGACGTAATCAGCTGACCTTCATGATGTAATCACATATGTTTTATGGACATATGTGATTGGGGTTGTAGTGCCCAAATATGTCTATAACAGTTTCCCCCTAAAGCATGAGGTCAAAAATCTTTTGATGTTGGGTGAAATGCTTTATCATGAGGATCCAAGGTTTTTCGAGCTATAAGGCGACCTGTAATAAGATACAATGCAACACATTAACTTCATAACATTTTCATGATCTAGCTTAGGCAAGCATTCCCATGCTCAGCTTTATAAATCCATTTTCATGTACATAGGTCAGAAAACCGCCTGTATGGCAGAGTGATGAGCCTGATAGAGCCATCATCCTTTGATTCAGATGATCATCTATGCAGCAATGGTGTACATTTGATGTCTTTATTTTCCTGAATATATCGAAGACCGAATGGATGAAACTAGATCTGGGGTCTTCAAACTCGTCAAATCTTTGCCCGAAGTACAAGTCGATCCATGTGAAAAATGTTCTGGAGTCGAACATGGAAAGACATCACCTGATTACCAGCCAATGATGTAAGTTGTTAACAGGCACGAGAGGAATCACCGATAATGATGATGACCCTCAAGGTACTACAGTACAATTTGCGTGGTGTGAAAAAGGGACTTGGCATCGAACACCATGCAAAATCTTTCAGTCGAAGGGCATTGATGTAAACCTATCACCAGAAGTGAGAAACTTCCCATTGAGGCATGCAAGCTTCAAAGTACTAAAAGGGTTGTTCCTAGGTTGACTTCTCATACAATGAGCTATCATCGACAAGAAGTAACCCGTCGTAGGAGGGCCTTAATGAATCCCACATCTATGACACAGAACAGAACAGATGATTTTGTGGAGGTGAAAATGATCTGATGATATAGGTTTCAAGGTGGCAGTCATGAAAGAATGAAGCGTGAAGGTATTGCAGCGGGTGAGACACAAGCTAGGTTGGTGAATTCTCTAATCGACTTCTCTTGAACATATCGGTGACACTGAAATGGATTGGTAGTGTTAACCCCAAATATGGATGGTGCGATGGACCAATGGTAGTATGACCGGTGAACGGAATAACCCAACCCGACTCAATCATGGTTATGGAGTGAAAGTGTCATGTTCAAGAGCGACTCGCTACCAATAAAGTTTCTTCAAGTTTTCTTCCCAATTTTCCCCAGTCATTGCTGACCAGTACCTCTTTATTTTTATCAAGCTTGAGGAGGATAACATATGCTTGTTCTATAATTTTCCCTTCAAGAAAACCCATCACTATGTTTTAACGAGCCTAGTGACAGTGAAACTCGTTCTTGTCTCTATGGACAAGTTTTTCGCTATTGGTTTTAACGAGTTTAAGGACAAAGACAACTCGTTCCTTTTTCAAATTTAGAGAGTCTGAAAAGGGATGGAAAGGAAACTCCAGTAATCCTTTTTCATCATATAATCCCTTAAGTCTGAAAAAGTATAAAATAATACAAAAGGGATGAATTTTCGATAATTTTAACGAGCCGAACAAGACAATCGCTCGATATTTTTGTGTAATAATATCTCAGGTCCAAAAAGATTAAAATCTAGAGGAGGGATAACACTCTCGGTAGCTTTAACGTGCTGGAGAGGCCAACTGCTTGGAAATATTTTCATATTTTATGAGTCAGATGAAAAGAGCTTAAAGGGGACTCGTTTTTGAGGAACGAATGATATTTGCGGGTAGCTGCTAATTCCAGGTAAGGTTTGGAATTTTCCAATCACGGCAGTGTCACAAGGATGGCTAATAGAATCACTCTTCGCAACCGTTCCTCAAAAGGGTAAACAATCAAATGGAGGCGTATGATCGGCTAAACAGAGTGGAGGTGATGGTAAGAGCATGACCAGGGCTCAAAAGCTAATGATAATGCATTTGCAATGGCTATTTACCGGAGGTTGGTTAATTTTTTAATGAGCTTAAACTCTAGGGGAACATTTTCTCATTTCTTAGGTTTAATTTTTAACAAGCTTGAACTTCACATAAAAACTACTCATGATAATGGTCATTGATATTTGACCCACCGTTAACACTATGTTCTTTTGACGGTCGTACTACCTGTTCAATTGCTCCATCAAACTGATTAGAAATGAAAATACATGCTTGAAAAATAAGTTAAAAGACTAATACCCTACTCGAATCACATGAAAAGTAATTTAAAAGTAGTTTTTACCCCTCATTTTACCATTTCATTTGAACTTGAGATTGTTGGAGCTTTGGAGGTGTTTTCCCCCTTGATTTTCACTAGTTGATTATGAGAGATTTATGGACGATTCTTGACGCCATCTGGACCAAGTAGGAGCTAAATCTATGCTCTTGAGTTTCATTCTTTCCTTTTTGAATTCTGAGCATGTTTCCCTGCTTTTCTGAGCCTCTAGGGTTTGAACAATTTGCAATGCCCCCATCGCACCGTGTGTACATCGAAAAGTGTGATGCATCCTACGTTGGCCATTGGCTATTCAATATGTATCGCTCCTAGTACACAGCTGGGGTGCGATGGGCGCAAGGAGGGAAACTTGTGCACTGTTTTTCAATGGAAATTTTTCCTGTGTTTTTCCAAAACAGGATTCTGATCTCTTGTTTGTTTTCAGAGATTCTCTCTGGCATGGTAACTGCATTGCGGAACTGTGGTTTGCTCAAGTTCTTCCGCATCTCTAGTATGAGGCAACAAATCAACTTGGTGCAATATTTCCTCGATGCATGGGATCCTACCAACCAGGTGTTCCAAATCAGAGGAAAATCCATCCCCTTGATTGTTGTGGACATCTACTTTTTGACCGATTTATCGAGGCATGGTGCCCGTCTCTCACTATCAGGTTCCACCCATGGTGGCGAATCTGTGAGGGATTATATTCACTGATACTGTAGAGAAGGATCTCAGTCGAGCAGGGATGGCAATATCAACATCCGAGATGTCACTAACCGGTCCTTGAGGACCATCTTGTTCACCTTTGCTAGACTAGCTGGTAGTGCGGCTCTTCACTTGGCCAACAGGTCCTATATGCAGTATGCCTTAGAATGCCTTGAACCGAAGGTGTTCAAATGGTGTGATGTAGTACTTCCGGTAATAAAAGAATAGCTTACCAAGGTGAAAAACATATGATCTAAGAACTTTGGCTATGGTTCCATTTTGACCGCTTTCGCCTTGGAGAAGATCCCACTGATGCAGTCGCAGTACATTTCACTTGGTTTTCCGCCATCGACTAAACCACAGATGCAGAGAAGGGTCAACCTTATGGCCCGACATGTTGGTCAGATACAGGTTTCTTTCTCTAATGCCTTCTTTGAGTGGTTCAACTGTCAAGAGATGGTTTACGCTGAGTGTCCATATGCTGGGATGGATTTCCAGGGTGACCCAGATTTGGTGCTGCCGGCTGGTGAGTAGTGGAGTGCTTTAGGTAAACTTTCTGACCATATCCTTGTTTATTTCTTTTATAACGTTCCTGTGCTTTCTTTTATCAAGACTAATCAAAAACTCATGTGCTCATGTAGATATCAAACCAGTGCGACCAGCAGTGCGCCTGAGAGCACCAATGGTCGTTCCAGCACGAGAGGCTGTAAGGACGGTTGTCCTTCATGACCTGGATGTGGTCGAGACTCTTGCAGCATTGCAGGATCAGATTGAAGGCCTTACTCTCGGTATCCCAGATGTGAGTACTGACGAGTTGCCTCTGAGATTACAACGACATACTATAGGTGTGCCACGTCGATGGACTAGGCTTTTAAGCATGATTGCACAGGCGGTGACTTGTTATCACCAACACCATTAGACTAGGGTGCCCCCTAGTATTTTGAGTTTTTGGGTCATTTGACCGATTTTTTCTTGGACACAAAACACTATGTGTAAACCATAAACAATTATATCTTTTACACATGATTGCATAGGCGGTGACTTGTTATCACCAG
>APFE030760294.1:118089-154741 GCA_000404065.3 Pinus taeda | reverse complement strand
CTCAGATGGACCTTTTCCTTTAAGGAGTCTGAAAAGGAATGAAAGAGACTACTCTGGAAATCTAGACAGAGGTATTACCAAACCAATTGCAAAACTGCAGAATACTTTTTACGATACGACAGTCAATCTTCCTGAATGTTGTTTTTAGTGCATTGCGATCGATAGGGCGGCAAACACGGCTTCCTAAGGATAAAGGATAAAGCCTATTGTGGTCTCCCAATATATACTCAACGGTACATGGGAGCACAAGTTTGTACTGGCACTTGTCATCTCAAAGAGGAGGAATCACCCAACCTATGATGAAAGTGATAGTTACTAGGTTTTACGACAACGGAATACGTCTCTAGCCTAGACTTCTAAATGTTGTGCGTTAGGTTCCAAAGAATTTTTAAGTTCATTGAATTTATTTATAAGAAGAGCTTCAGCGTAAATCACATGAAAAAGACATTTGTCGACACGTTTCGAACCAACAAGTGTGGTTCATCGAAACGCATCGACAAATGTCTTTTTCATGTGATTTACACTGAAGCTCTTCTTATAAATATGACTAATCACAGAAGCCTCAATTCTACAATTCATTGAATTTATTTTACAATTTATCTTTCTGAAGAAGTTTGCCTTTCAAGTTCACTGCGTGACATAGATATACAATTCCTAAAATGCAATCGAATATGATAAACAATCATTTAATCTTCTTTTTGCAATGAAAATCCTAGCTACTAAGGAAAGAGAAGCAGGATTCTTTCAACATAGAGCAGAGAGCACACACTAGATGCACTGTCCTAAATCAAAATCAACAAGAAGTCTAAATGCAAATGCACATGCATGTATTTGTTTTTTCTTTTTTAATGTGTGAATGAAAAAAAGAATGCTAAGTACAAATCTGAATCGTTTCAAGCAACGGTACTAACAATTTTCTCTTCAAAAGATGAAAGGAAGATAATGACGACACTTTGCGATTTTGAATTGAAAACTGCTTTCGACACTTGAAAAAATACTCATTCAAATAAAATACAAGAGTAACAGTGTAATCAACCATCAAGAACAACAGGATTCTTTTCTTTGACTGAAAATGACACTTGCGACACTTCCAAATCAAAAGACGACAGTTTTATTACGCTACTTCTTTGAAAAGGAGAACCATAAATGGCGAAAAATACATAAAAACATTTACAGTTCTTTGTACTATGGAGGTTGAATCATGCAAAGGAAGGGAGTTTCCACAGTGGTATACTGATCATAGAGAGAAAAATTCCTAAATAAAGCTAAAGAGAGTGAACAAAAAACCAAAATCTGGAAGGAGAAGAGGTCTTATCTGATCATCGCACCTGTAACACAGGGAAAGAGCGATACATCTCACCTACTACACACGGGAGGTGCCATGCATCCAGATTCCCAAGAGGAGAAGGTGCGATGGTCCAGGGATGAGACTTCAACTTGGTTCTTAGCCACAGTTTGCAGCTTAGTTCAGGGATTTAGGCCGAGCTTATGACAGTCAATAAATGAAAATCATAGGGGCTGATCTAATGAGGCTACTTGAGCCAACACTAGGGAAATTAGGATGTTTGAAAACCAATTGTCCAGTTTATAAACAAAACCCAGAGATGGAATGAAGCATCATTGATCTACTTTGCACTTGCATAGCAAATGCAGTTCGAAGGCTAGCTGGCTTGACTTCAGGCTCCATCTGTAAGTTTCTAAAGCAAACAAATATAGACAAGCAAACAAGTTATTCGCTCCCCAGTGGAGTCGCCATTTCGTTATCAGGAAATCTAGTGTCTATGTAGAGCTGCTAGTCCCACTAAGATGGGTAGCTATCTTAGAAACAAACAGATTAAAGTTACTTTTGTTTTGCTTTACGATAAATAGATAGGAGAGGAGCAAAGAATACCAGCCTCGATCTTTCACTCGGTTCCTCGATTGTTCCTTCTCTTCTCTAACGGATCTTTGCCGCTCTTTCCTTAACCACTCCGCTTCAAAGAGTACCTGTAAAGTCAAAGCAACATAATCCCTTCAAAGTGCAGAGATCTACAATCATAAACAATATAGGAACAAATATATATTGACCACAAAAATGCAGATATCTTCAAACATATAAGAATGTGGAGGAAAACTTGAATAGCTTTATTGATGTAAAGATTAGAAGAGAGGATTACAACCCATTGATCTGACCCAGCATCATCCTCCCAACATGAAATCCCTTCTTCACCTCATGAAAAGCTTAGATCACCCAACACTATGATGTTCCACCAAGAAACTAACAACACTTCCTTACAAGATACAAGATTCCAGCCTCTATATCTCTGGGATGAGGGATCCATATATAGATGATTACAGGGGGATGAGTCAGCTTCTGGGATTTTTGATTAGTGTCTTCTCTCTGATAGTTCTTGATTCCACTCGGAGATTGATGATCTCTTACTCATCCCTGGGAAAATTCAGAGAGGCAAGTGTCACAGGAGAAGTTTCTAGAAGATTCCATGACCATCCACCTTGCAAACTGTCTCTTCCATTTGTCTAATCTTGCCCATCGCACCCTACAGAAGGGCTTTCCAGTATGCATCACAGTTTTTGCACTGATCAAGTGAGATGCATTGTACCCTTAGCACTGAGCAATCTGTATGGTCTAGTTTTGACCAGTTCTGAGCAATTTTCTGTGGGGAACTTTTGGGAGATGATGTAATCAGCTGACCTTGTTCCTTTAGGGCATGAAACAACACTTTTAGGGACTCAGAAGCCCTTGGTTTATGGAAATATGTTATTGGGGTTGCAGTGCCCAAATATGTCTATAACACTCGACTACGGAATAATTCTTCCCTTAGTGGTTTCGTTGACCTTAGCATATTTTTCACCTCTTAAAACGATCTCGATTGGCTCACTCAAACATTTATTGACCTTAGGAAAACCCCTTTTTTAGATTGCATTGGTTTTTTGTGTCGTGATTTGACTAAATTTCCCCATGCATCCTTTGATCTGAGACAGAGCACTTCAGTTCACATGGTTCTTCTCTATGCCTATGTTTTAGTGCATTGATGTTTATTCTGCACCTATGTTGATTCTTGTGGGATGCAAAAAAAATCATTTGTTTTCCTTTCTCCTTATTCTACTTTAGTTTAGAAAGTTTTCTTGAGTCTTTGAGTTTGCATGTGTCTCTACAAAGCCAATCCCTTATGTGAAATTGCATGTTTCTTCTTTCATTTTTGCAAAAAATATTCCCCCTCAATTGCCAAAGGGGGGGGGGTGTTGAATTGTGTATGAATGTTAATCACCTCTAAGTTTCATCAATTTTTGATAAAAATTTCTTTCTTTCTTTCTTTCTTCTTGTCAATTTGGGTTTGTATACATGCATCTATTATTGAATTTCAAAAGTAACTTTTACATTACAGTTAAAGTCTGTGTGGTTTATTTTCGTCAGTGATCAAGTTGCATTCTTATGTTTCTTTGCATTTGAAACATTAAAATAAAAGAAAAGGAAAACCATTATTTCCATTACATATAGGGCTTTCATTTTGATTGGAATAGTGAAGTTAACGATGTCGATTGTTGTATCACGTGTTTGTTGCATTGTTGATTAATGTCTTCTTCCCCTACTTAGTTAATGCTATCTATGATTCACTATGCCCTTTGAATCACTTCAATTTGATTTTTCAACAAAATTATGAAAAATAAAATAAAAACACACACTTTTTTTTTGCTTTTAGGATTTTGATATTGAAATTATTGTATCTTAGTAGTTTCAGGTTTTCAAGGTCTACAATTTCTTCCAATGGTATCCCTTTGAGTTCTAATGCCATAAGTCATACCAAGATTGGATTGTTCAAGATAACGTTATGAAAAATATCCCATAATGACCTGATTATGGATTGGTTTAGTAGAGAGAAAGTTTATAGAATTCCTTGTATCACTATTTCAACCTTTGACCCTAAAAACAATACAAGAGAAACTACAGTCCATGTAATTTCATATATATTTTACGAAATTCAAATTTTATGCATGGATATAAAGTTATAATTATTTTCCCTAGAACACGCATTTGAGACTAAATTTTAGAGCATGTCAAAACCATAACATCCTTGGAAAATAAAAAAAAAAAATGTAGTGAATTAGATCAAATTTGTTTACATGATATTCATCAAGTCTTTGGTTCCATGTGGTCAAAATTTTAGCTTCTAAAGCCTCACCAAAAAAATTTATATCAACTATTCCAGTTGACCTATTTGAAGCAGTGAAACCCTAGAATCCAGAGCTTTTTTACCAAATGTTATGTAATCAGATGAAAAACGGAAGAAAAAATGGATCAACAACTTGAAAATAAGCCTCTATATGGGGAAACCACCTTTTACATCACATAAATGAAATATTCTTGGATGATTCAAATGAAAAGAATCCCTTGGTATATATAGGAGTCCAAAGGGTCATCATAAAATTAGGGCCTTCATAACAATAATAATGTATGGGATCAACAATAACAAGAGTGGGATTCTATGGGGCACAACAATAAAAATGTGGGGGCTACATGGGGCTCAAAATTAACAATAGGGGGCTACATTAGTATTATAGGGACCTAACATTATACCATTTTGACTTGGTAATTCGCCTTGAACATTTCAAAGCTTGATGAATTATATTTTCAAGCCATTCCTTAGAAATTTTGTGTTAGTAATTTTGATGACATTTTAATCTATAGAAAATATTCTCAAGAAAGAGCATGTACAACATGTTGAAAGGGTCTTGAAGCTATTGGGATAATAACAAATATATGAAAAACCTTCACCACGTGCCTTTTGGGTTCAAGAAGTGGACTATACTTGCGTCATACTATATCTCATAAAGGTGTCCAAGTGGACCCTGTTACAAGACATTTTGTCACATCAACAAAATAGGCCTATAAACCAGATCAATCAACATCTTAGAACACTTTTTCATAACCCCTTCATAACCTCTTTAGCCACTTATGTTTAGTGCATATTTCATACCTATCAGACAATGTTGGTCATCACTCGTTGTTCCCTTCCGCATGTGCACTGATTCTAGAAATTCAGGAAAGAATAAAAAATATTTTTGAAGCTTCCTCTTCCATAAGGTAGTTTCAACAATTTACCATGGATATAGAGCTTGAATCCTATCTTGGAGACCTTATCTCTTATCTCTTGAGATCATCTTGCCATATTAAGTGGATCTCAATCCTAGATTGGTAATTAGATAAGAATTCCCAAACTACCTCACTCCTCCTGTAAATTCATTGCCTCCCATAAGGTCTGGGTTGGCTTTTGGAGATTGTTAGCTCCCTCATGTTGTTTCTTTGAACCTACAGGAGTCATCATATTCATGAATTAGGGTTGGAATTGAGGTCTTCTTTATGAAAAGGAAAGACAAGTCAAATAAGGGAGATGTCTAGAATATTGGCTTCTATTTATGGCTGTAAAATCTCTCTTATATTTATCAATACAAAGAGAATCTTTCTTTCATGTATTTGTTTTGTTATATTTGCACTCATGTATTTCAATGTAGTTTTGATTCATTGAATATATATTTTATATTATGTTATTTGGATTGTGGTTCCTTCGCTTATTTTAGTCATGTGTGCAGGTTCTACGTACAACACTGGAGCTAGAGTTGGAACTTGCAAGCAAGGAGGAAAGGAAGGCTTGCTACATATTCCAGGTAGGATTCTTTCCCATTTTCTGATTTCTCTAAGGGAAACTTGAGTATTTTTGTCTTCTTTTTTTCTATATTAGACCACTAGATCTAGGGAATTCACCTTTGTCTATAATCGTGAAAATTCCACATAACAAATTGGTGACTCCACTATGGAATAATTCTTTGCTTAGTGGTTTCATTGACCTTAGCATATTTTTCACCTCTTAAAATGATCTTTATTGACTCACTCAAACATTGATTGACCATAGGAAAAACATTTTTTGAGCTTGCTTTAGTTTTTTGTGGCGTGATTTGACTAAATTGCCCCAGTGCATCTTGTGATTTGAGACAAAGTGCTTTAGTTCACTTGGTCCTTCTCTATGCCTGCCTTGTAGTGCATTGATGTCTATTCTACAACTACATTGATTCCTATAGGATGCAAAAAAATCGTTTATTTTCCTTTCTCTTTATTCCACTTTAGTTTATAAAGTTTTCTTGATTCTTTGAGTCTGCATGTGTGTCTACAAAGCCAATCCCTTATGTGAAATTGCATGTTTTTTCTTTCATTTTTGCAAAAAATATTCCCCCTCAATCGCCAGGAGGGGGGGGGGCTTGAATTGTGTATTACTGTTAATCACCTCTGAGTGTCATCAATTTTTAATAAAAAATTGTTTTGTTCTTTCTTTCTTCTTGTCAATTTGGGTTTGTATGCATAGATTGGTTGTTGAATTTGAAAAGTAACTTTTACATTACAGTTAAAGTCTATGTGGTTTCTTTTCGTCGGTGATCAAGTTGCATTCTTATGTTTCATTGCATTTGAAACATTAAAATAAAGGAAAAGGAAAACCACTATTTCCATTACATATAGGGCTTTCATTTTGATTGGAATAGTGAAGTTGAGGATGTCGATTGTTGCATCACATGTTTGTTGCATTATTGATTAATTTCTTCTTCCCCTACTTAGTTAGGCCTTTCCTTGTTGAAAGGAAAATGAAAAGAGTTATTATTGTCATATTAGTTGCATTGTAGGTGTGTTTAGGTGACATCGAGTTATGATCCTTGAAATCGAAACATAATTCAAGATCAACTCTAAACTTTATTGAATCAAGCTAAGGAGAATTTGAAACATTAACGCAAACATCTAGAGTTCTAGGTTATAGACATGTTCTAGCATCTTTAAGTGTATGAGTTATCATTTATTTCCAGAATTGTGTTAGGGGGTGATATTGCTTTCCATGTATGCAAGTGTATTGGATCATTCTTGACGTACCTTGGGGTATATGGGATGGTGCTCCAAGCATAAAAATTATATGGGACCTCTCTCATTATACGATTGTGCATTAGGAAACACAAATACAAACTATGCTTCCATGTACCTCGTATATTTTAGAAGTACACCATAGGATGCAAGCCAACCTTAGGAATCTGAGTTGGCTACTTTATCACTTGTGATACACCGAGCACAACATTCAGGGATATTTCCTACACGTACGTAAATCCTTGGTTCACCAAGGTGGTATATTGTAGTTCACAATGACTTGTTTAACGTTTTTTCCTAGCTACCCCTTTTTTATTGATTTGTGTTGTTAAATTCTAAAGTTAATTGACCGCGGAGCAACATCCTCACAATGGAAGAAATCCTTATTATATTTTAGGTTGAGACTAATGGAAATATTTCCCTGAGTTCACCAGTCAAGGAAACCCCTATGAGAAGAATCCTGGACCTTTTTCTTCCTTTGAAAATATTGGCGCTACTTTTATGGAAGCATTGTCCCTTCCCAGATTTACCATTGCTTTGCCAATTTGGTTGTTTCTTACCTCCTTGGTTCTGAACGTCCAAATATCTCCTCGGCCAATTTATCCTCCACCTAAACAACATAAAGTTCAAGTTGATCATAAATTTAACCCTTTGCCTTCTTCACCTATTTTATCTTCATCCTTTTCTTCCTCCTCGCCTAGTGAAAGTCTTGATTCTAGAAACCAAAAAGCTAAGAAGAAGAAGAAGAAAAATAAACAGGGGGGCAACTAAACAACCATTGCTCCCAATAAAACTAATGTTGAGAAACCTTCCAACAAGCCCTGTAAAATTAAATTCCCTTGCATGCTTTGTAAGTGTGACCACCTTCTTAGATATTGTCTTGGTATTCCTAAGGTATTATAAGTGTGGTCCACATTCTCACATCATCCTTTGTCATCAACTTCTAGAGATCATGATGGTGACAAACCATCAATTAGTGATAGTAAGGTCCATGGGAAAAAGGGTGAATATAAGTTTCCCTGTAGGTTATGTGAAGGGAATCATCTTATTCACCCTTTTCCTTATATGGATGAAACCTCAAAATTGTTGGACAAAGTTACAGCTTGTCAACCTCGTCTTTCGGCTGGTTATCGAAAGCTTTCTCCCAATCCTCCACTAGTTGAAAAAGTGATTGATCATAATCTGAATCCAGTCAATCCCACTCTCTATGAATGAAAATCACATGAGTCCATTCCTGACTAACATTGTTTGAGAAAATGGTTGACTTTGTTCCACCTCTTGTTGATAATAATTTTCCGATAGAGAGTGAGCCTCATATTGCTCAAGTTATTCTCGTTTCTTCAAGTTCCAATGAATAGGGGGACAATCCTCTCATTCCAATGGCACAGGGGCAAATCCTCCCATTCCCACAACATAGAGGAGTAGTTCTCTCATTCCTATAACACAAGCAGGAAATTCTCCCATTCCCATGACACTCACTCCATGTAGTATGGTCACCTCCTTTGATTGGATTTCAATAGCAGCATATCATCTTCCTCCTTACATTCCATAGGCTTATAATAAAAGCGTACCCGACACAGTCATAGACGAAGGTGCATTTGTTAGTATTTTTTCCTCAATTACTTCGAAAGATTTAGGTTCTCCGTAGTTTGTGCTCATTACCTAGAATCTATTGGCTTTTAACAGAGGAACTGGTAAACCATTAGGGATCCTTCCTTAGTTTCCTATTACTTTTGGAGGAAATATTGTTTATATCAATGTGATGGTAATCCAAGGCCCTTTGGAATTTAATTAAATCCTTTGGTGTGACTATATTTATGGCGTGGTAGCTCTTGTCTCTTCACTCTTTCATGTGATGTGTTTCCCGCATGAAGGAAGAATCATGACCATTGACCAACTTCCATTCGTTGGTCCTAATTTGACTCCCAATCAAATGGCTTCCCTAAATGGTCCTTATATGCAAGTGGTATCTCCCCCACCATAGATTAATTATGTGGCAACCTGTTTTGTGCCCACATATACTGATGATATAGTAGGTGATGTATTGCATCATGTATTGGGGGCATTGGGACTTGATATTTCCATTAGAACCCTTGATATGTTTCGTAGCTTATATTTTGTTTGAAGTTTATTTATCAGTTATATCATTATTGGGAGTTCAAAATCAATGAAACTCCTTTATATTCTTTACCACCCTCCCCCCCTCCACCCCGCAAAGCCTAAAAGTAAAGAAGTATTTTGTTTGTGGTAATTACATATCTAAATCGCTAAAAGAAAGTATAGAAACACATTTGAATGAATAAGGATACATGTCACAAAGCACATTGTGGATCATAATCAAATAATAGAAAGAGGCAAGTGTTAAAGAGTCGTGCTTTGGTTGCGATGCCATCAAATCGCAATCACAAATCGCAACGACAGTTATATGAAATCACCCCTAGCTAGACCCAAAAACAAATATATATATATCTATAATATATATATATATAATATATATATATATATATATATATATATATATATAATATATATATAAATTATATATATATATATCATGTTTACTACTTCCAACGGGTCCGCAAGAAATGGATGTTGGTTCCGCCAATTGCGGTTTGTGATAGGCAGATCCGAAACCATATATATTATGTTTTAAAGTCTCAGCGGGTCCGTGATATCACATAACACTTTCCAATTGCGATGAGGGATGGTAAAGACGGACCCGAAAATATATGCATTATGTTTAAAAGTCTTGGCAGGTCCGCCGTATCACAAAGCGCTTCATGTACATGTATATGGGCCCTACCGATTGCGATTTGCAATGAATATTCCAGACCCAATATTTTATACATTATGTTTAATACTTTCGGTGCGTCTGTGATATCGCATATTGTCAAGTTTTGTATTGATATATCATTTGAAAGGGCCGATTGTGATTTGCGATGGGAAGTCAACGAAGCATTGAAAAGGCGGAACTGATGGGTTTATGCAACAAATTTAATTCTTTTTGAGTTCCGCGGTAAATCAAATGTTTGCATTAATTTCGTTGAATAAAGGGAAAATCAGTGTTAAAGCCGAATATGAAGAAAAGGCAATTGGTCAAGTTTCTTGGTGTTTTAGCCAATTGAAATGCACCTGATACATGCGTAATCCTAGGTTTACACAAGTCAAACATTGTTTATTATGGTTAAAGCGGATTAATCATTATTAAAGCATCTACAGAAGAACTCAAGATTTGATTAACAAAGCCAAAAAGCCAACAATCATTGTCATCTTCTATGTTCAATTATTTTATGTTCTTTGAGATGTCTTTACCCTCTCTGTAATATTTTTTAATAATTCTTACTTCAGATCGTTGGAGAAACAATTTTAGTAGTTTGACAATTTCAAAGATCAATAACTGCTCCACAATGTATAAAAAGATGAAAATTTACAAAGAAGGGGTTGGAATTTTGGAGAACTCGAAGACTAGGCCACTGTATTCTTGATATAATTGTTGATTAATGAAAGAATCAGAAGTTTCCATGAATTTTTGGGTATAATTTTGTAACCTTCTTTGTCATGTGTCATATTATGTTTTCTTCTTGCAAGTATAGTAATGAATTTGCAGGTCTTTATTTTCTTATGTAGATAAAGTTAAAATTCCTTAAAAGAGCGCTCCTATACTTGAAGTTTTCACCTTCCTTTCTAAGTTATAGATAATAGTTTATGTGTAAGGAAGCATATTATCTTTAACTTCTCTAAGGGTTGCAGATAGTAGTTTTATATTAAGCAGCATATTGTCTATGATTTAGTTCTCATTTTCATAATTCTTCTAAGCAACGGATAGTAGGTTCTGTGTTAAGCAACATATTATCTTTAACTTCTCCTTCAAGTTTTCTTCATTCATCATTTATATCTAGCAACAAATGGTATTCTGAGATGGTATGGTCATACATGTATTAAGGGCTAAAGACCAAGTTTTCCAGGTCCTTCATTTGAGAATACAACAAACAATAAAGTGAAAAATAAGTGACAGCAAACAATAATCATTAATGTCTTATGCACAATTTCTCCACAGCCAGGAAATTGGTTTCTTAAGGTACAACATTATTGGCACCGTTGTCGAGGAGAGAAGACAAGAACATTTTTCCCTGGGTTTTCAATATTTTCCTCTAGTTGTTCAGTGAGGAGGAAATGTTTGGCTATTTTGAATAAAAGCAATTGAGTAAGAGAACTTTTCCTTGGGTTTATTAAGTTTGAAGCTAATTCTTGAAAATGACAAGCTTCAGTAGTTGGTTCTAGATTAAGCACCCAAATGCTAACTTGGTACCATCGGAAGATTGACTTCACTTAATGGAGATCAATCATGTACATATGTAAGAACTTGTACATAAATAATCTCAGGTGTTGAGCATTTGGTTTCCAGTTGCAATTCTTTAGTTTAAACATTAGTTGATGAATAAGGGTGACTTTCCCAGTTGGAAACTGGTTTGCAGAGGTTTTAGACTTCAAGAATGTCAGGTTTCAGGTTGTCAAATTTTAGGGTTTTCACAGTTTTGGACTCCATGCCCAACTAAGACAACTGATCTATGATTCTCAATATTTTTCTATCAAAGCACAAGCATCCTATCACTACAGATATCAGCATGGGTTCACTGTACAAATTTTCACATAGTTAAGCTTGGCGAAGTAATATATGACTCCATGCCTAATGGATAAGGCACTAATTTGTGGTTCTTAGTGCTTCTGGGGAAAAAGAACTATCCCGATTGGAGCCAGATGTTGTAGCTTATATTATGTTTGAAGTTTATTTATCAGTTATATCACTATCAAGAGTTCAAACTCAATGAAACTCCTTTATATTCTTTACCCCCCCCCCCCCCCCACCCCACGGCAAGCCTAAAAGTAGAGAAGTATTTTGATTGTGGTAATTACATATCGAAATCGCTAAAAGAAAGTATAGAAACACATTTGAATGAATAAGAATACATGTCACTAATCACATTGTGTATCGTAATCAAATAATACAAAGAGACAAGTGTTAAAGAGCAGTACTTTGGTTGCGATGCGATCAAATCACAATTGGAAATCGCAGCGGCAGCTATATAAAATCACCCCTGGCTGAACCCAAAAAGACATATATATATCACGTTTACTAGTTCCAGTGGGTCCACAGAGCAATGGATGTTGGTTTTGTCGATTGTGATTTGCGATAGATGGATTCAAAAACATATATATTATGTTTTAAAGTCTCGGCGGGTCCGTGATATTGCATAACACTTGTTAATTGTGATGAGTGATGGTAAAGTCGGACCCGAAAATATATGCATTATGTTTAAAAATCTCGGCGGGTCCACCTTATAGAAAAGCGCTTCATGTACATGTATATGGGCCCTGCCGATTGTGATTTGTGATGAAGATTCCAGACCCCATATTTTATACATTATGTTTAATACTTCCGGCGTGTCCGTGATATCGCATATTGTTAGGTTTTGTATTGATATAACATTTGAAAGGGCCGATTGTGATTTGTGATGGGAAGTCAACGGAGTGTTGAAAAGGCGGAACCAATGGGTTTATGCAACAAATTTAATTCTTTTTTAGTTTCGTGGTAAATCAAAGGCTTGTGTTAATTTCATTGTATAAAGGGAAAATCAGTGTTAAAGATGAATTTGAAGAAAAGGCAATTGGTCGAGTTTCTTAGCGTTTTGGCCAATCGAAATGCGCCTGATACATGTGTAACCCTAGGTTTACACAATACAAACATTGTTTATTATGGTTAAAGAGGATTAATCATTATTAAAGCATCTACATAAGAACTCAAGAGCTGATTAATAGAGCCAAAAAGCCAACAGTCATTGTCATCTTCTATGTTCAGTTATTTTCCATTATTTTATGTTCTTTGAGATGTCTTTACCCTCTATGTAATATTTTGTAATAATTCTTACTTCAGATAGTTAGAGAAACAGTTTTAGTAGTTTCATAGTTTCAAAGATCAGTAACTATTCCACAATGTGTAAAAACATGAAAATTTACAAAGAAGGGGTTGGAATTTTGGAGAACCCGAAGACTAGGCCACACTATTCCTGATATAATTTTTGATTAATGAAAGAATCAAAAGTTTCCATGAATTGTTGGGTATAATTTTGTAACCTTCTCTATCATGTGTCATCTTATGCTTTCTTCTTTCAAGTATAGTAAGGAAGCTATAGGTCCTTATTTGCTTCTGTAGATAAAGTTAAAATTCCTTAAAAGAGTGTTCCTATACTTGAAGTTTTCACCTTCCTTTATACGTTATAGATAATAGTTTCTGTGTAAGGCAACATATTGTCTTTAACTTCTCCAAGGGTCGCATATAGGAGAATCTATGTTAAGCAGCATAATTTCTATGATTTAGTTCTCATTTTCATAATTCTTCTAAGTGATAGCTAGTAGGTTCTATGTTAAGAAACATATTATATTTAACTGATCCTTCAAGTTTTCTTCATTCATCATTTATATCTAACAACAAATGGCATTCTGAGATGTTCTGGTCATACATGTATTAAGGGCTAAAGACCAAGTTTTCCAGGTCCTTCATTTTAGAATACAACAAACAATAAAGTGACAAATAAGTGACAACAAACAATAATCATTAATGTCTTAAGAACAATTTCTCCATTGCCAGGAAATTGGTTTCTTAAGGTACAACAATATGTAGCCCTTATAGAGCAGTATCCTCCCATCTAATTAGAACCTCTTGGAATCCATGACCTCATGGAGGTTGTTATCACTTAAGAAATCTAATGCCAAAATTTTTCACATTAGTTTGATGGTAAAGGTTGGTGCTAGTCTAAGTTTGATTTTTTTTTGCCTTAGAGTCTGAGTCTTAGGAGTCTTAAGCCAACTATGCATTCTCATTCATCACTAGTCTCATAACCATGTGTCAGTTTTGTTCAAAGGTTACTATATGCCACAAATATTTTTAGGTAATTTCACAGCGCATAAATCCTTTTAGCAATTTCGCAGCGCAACATGTTTTAGGTGATTTCATAGCGCATAATTCAAATTTTACATTGACTGTGCTACGAAATCGGAGATTCGTGCAAATCGTAGAAAATATTTCCCAACTGCCAAACCTGTGAAGTTCAATTATGGTTGCATCATCCACTATCAGCTCTAACCGCTTATCTCCATCATTACAATCGCTAGGTACTCTGGTACACTCGGATTGCAAGATCCAAGAAAAGTCACGTATGCACAGTCTTATTCATGATTACATTCATTGCATAAGGGACAAATCTACAAACGTTCAATTTTAATTCATTACATATCAAGCGAGGCAGAGATCAAATATTGAAACAGAGCTGGTCATCAAACATATCATTCCGCTAGAGATTCATGGAGGGGTATGTAGAGAGAAAGAATCACAGGTCAGGAAGGTGTTTAAGGACTGAACCTGAAGGTTTAGACATAACATTGAGAAATAGGGAAGTTGAGCATGCATTCAAGCAAGTTGGGTGCTGGAATTTTTGCAAGAAACTCCAAGGAGGTCATGCACAGGTCACCAAGGAACCTTGAATTTCACATGACTGAATTCAAAGGTTGGTATGCTTGAACTACAAGTCTCACCAAACACAATATCCACAGTTACGGAGATTCCAAGAGGGAAAGAAACTTGGTTTAAGAATTTCAAATTCGATATGAACCCATGTAAAGAATTTCTAAAGCATGAGTTCTTTAACTCCGATTTAAATAAATCTGTTCCTAGGAGTTATGTCAAGGATTCATATGCCAATTTGCTTACCTGCATACAAAAGTACCTTACCTGTGAAGGGAGATACAATAAGTTGTATTCATATCATTTCAAACTTCTGTTGCATTTCATAGGGAAGACATCTATTGATTTACCTTTCTTCTTATTCTGTAGCCTAAGCAAAATGTGTGATAAGGTGCAATTAAGGAAAGAGGCTTGTGAGACTTCATTGTTTCACCATGGTTTAATTAAGTTGATTGTTTTGCATGAACTCCAGAGAGTAGGTAGGGACTGGTCCACATTCATATTCATGTCTGGTTTCAAGAACAAGACCAGTCTCAGTCTTCAAGTTATAAAAGATCTTCCAACAACGACTGGTCATCAGGCAGAAATAAGATCCAGGAGGTTTTCAAAGTTGAAGGCTAGGAAACAAGTAAGAGAATCCACCCAGCCACTGTCTATCTAGGATACACCCCAGCAGTCCCTTAAAGAGAAAGCTCAAGTCAAAGAAGGTGCACATGAGTCAAGCATAGGTGAAGGAGTTCAAAGAAGAAGGACTAGGAGCTAGGTAGCTAAAGAAAAAGGCAAATCAGTGGTGACTGAAGACACCCCGGTTTCAAAGGGAAGTCTTAATGACATATTGTAGGCAATTGATATTGAAGAGTCTCCCCTGGTTCAAGCAGATGTGATAGAGTCAGGAAAAGACAAGGCTAAGAAAAATAAAGCCTCGAAAAAGCTAAAGTTTGTGATCCAGTTGATAAATTTGTCTTTAGGCCAAGAAGACCCATAATGAGGAATTTCAAAGACATACAAGAGATATTTCCAGGAGCAGATGAAACAGGGGAGGCAACACAGCCTCATGAAGGAAAAGATAAAAGCAAAGCAGTTACCCTTCAAGAAGAAGATAGTGTGGAAGATATGAAAAGGAGGTTGGAATTGGCAAACATTGAAATTGCTAGACTGAAGAAAGCTTCCAGGAAATTTGCAATCAAGGAGCCTTATTTTAACAAAATGCAAGCTCGGTGGGAGGAAAAAACATTTCAAATACCCGAGGTGGTTGATTTTAATGTTCAATTCCATAGCTGGACTTTCCCTGCAATAAAGGAAGCGCAATTCATCAGAAAGGTCAATACAAACCTGAGAACTAGGATCAAAGTCATGAAGAAACAAATTGAGGACTTAAAGATACAGTTAAGCCAACAAAAAGAATCTCCTTAAAGAAGTCACACATCAAGTAAGTTTATGTTTCAAATTTTGATGGTTTTCCTTGTTACAATCTTTCTTGAAGAATCATACATTTTCACTCAGTTTTGAAAATCTTTGGAGCAATTGAAAAAGATGTTTAAATATCAAGAGGCTTAAAATAGCAAAATTTTGGGTTGAAACTGTGTTTGGAATTACCCACCAGTTTCATAGCGCGCTACGAAACTGCTGAAGCTACATAATTTCAACTCAGTCAACAAATTTTGAGAGACCGAGGGAAAATTTTGAAAAAGGAATATCTTCAAAGGATAATATAAAGGTATCAACTTTCAACAAGGTCAAGACAGGTGGAGGAAATATATATTCGAACGCAATTCTAAACTTTTTGCTATAAAGTGATCATATTTACTACAGTCCATGATATGTCAGACAACTTGGAGGAGCTTTTGTCTTCACACATGGAAAAGGTTGACAGCACTTCAAAGACGTGGCATTCTGATATATTTTGCATAATCAAAGATGAAGGGTATGGTTCATTGGATTCGAATATCTTTGAGGAAAACCAAAGGCAGATAAACAGGGGGAGTTCCCTACTTTTCAGGAAAATGGAGAAGATGGGAAATTGAGGACCAGTATGGAGCTTCGAACATCCACCACAGCAAAACTAAAAAAATACCACTTGTCAAAGAACGAAAATGATTTTAATTAAGGATATTATTAGCATCATATGGAGTTAGACTCCTATTTGACTTAGATCTCTAAAAAGTCCAATTAGCATTTTGTTACTTTTAATAGGTAGTTCAAAATTGAATAGGTATCATAAGAAGTAGAATTCGAGTTCCCCTCATGTTGGAGGAGGAATCTCAGCCTTGTAAAAGAACTCTATATATAGAAGGAAGAGAAATGTACCAGGGATTGGAAATTTATTGAAAAAAGCTCTGATATTTGGCTTCTTGTAAAGACTCCATTTTAGTAATACAAGATTGGCTTTACTTCTCAGGACTCAGGAGGGATTCGATGTTCAGAATGTGTTGTGTTATTCTTTTCCTAATATTTGCAGTGGTATGAATGTGTAATCACTTAGAATTCACTTATAGTGCTCTAACTTCCTGTATACATTCATAGACTATGTGGTCCCATATGTTTTTGGTATGTTCTGAATGTGTTGAATGCTTAATGCCCTAACTTCTATGTAAGGTTAATACCATTGTTATACTGAAATGATGTTGATTCCATAAGCCCAATGGATAGTTGCTAAATGTGTTTCCACCATTCATATTTTTACATTTGTTTCACAAGAGTTAGCCATCTTAACTATAATAAAAAACATTAACACTTTGAGAGAGCCCTCCCCGGTTGGGGAGGCTAAGCCTCAGCCTAAAGTAGGTTTGAAACAGTTACTCGAAGTCTTCCTGGTCTGCAGCTGTCCAGGGCCTGATTTTGAGATAACAAAGGTCATGATCAAGACTTTCGAAGCAGAGTTCCTTTTCTTATGTCAAGCTCCTTAAAAACTAAAACAAAGTTCCAGATTAGAGTTCCTTCTCATGTGTCAAGCTCCTTAAAAAATGAAACAAGGTTTTGGAGAAAATTTACTTTGCTTGTGACAAGCTCCTTAAAAAAATGAAACAAGGTTCCTAGAGAAAAGTTCCTTTCCTTGTGTCAAGCTCGTTAAAAAATGAAACAAGGTGCAGAGTTGAGTTCCTTTTCTTATGTCAATCTCGTTAAAAATTGAAACAAGGTGTCTTTGGCATAGTTCTTTTCTTATGTCAAGCTTGTTAAAAAATAAAATAGATATCCTTCCAATTCAAGTCTTTTATTAGATCTCGTAAATTCCCAGTCGAGTCTTTTACTTGATCTCAAAAATGCACCTTCATTATCTACCTATTAGTAACCAGTAGTCTAATTAGGTGAATAAAATGAAGCTTGGGGGTCATGTGCCTAGAATTAAGTCATTATGTTGGGAGCAAGAAAACTTATTTCAAGCATAGTTTTTCTTTGTTTCAAACTTGTATAAAAATGAAACTACTCTCAAGCATAGTTTTTCCTTGTTTCAAGCTTGTGTAAAAATGAGGCCAATTTCAAGCATAGTTTCATATGTTTCAAGCTTGTGTAAATATGAAACCATTCTCGTCATATCCTCTCATGTTTGTCATTTTTATCAACCTAATTCTTCCAAATGAGCCTTGGTTTTCTCATTCCATCACCACTATTTGCTTGGCCAATTATATGCTTTCACTTGGTTGTTTTATCCTTTCCTAAGGAAAAACTGCGATAAGTGGTCTTATTAGCCTACCTCTTAACCTCTATGCGTTTTGAGAAATTCCATCATGACCAAAAACAATTTCTACCCTGTCTACCATTCTTTCTTGTAGGAGGAGTCATCTTTCAACTCTTTTCAAACTCCCTAAACATGACAAGATTGTCGAGCACTTGTCTTTTCGAACTCATTAAAGTAAATGAAAATACATGTACTCAGTATAATTTTAACCCTTTTTTAGACCAGGATATATTATTTATGAAAAATGAATACCTTAGTCAAACATAGCTAAGAGGTTCTCCTGAGTATTTCTTTTTCCCTTTTTAGACTGAAGAGAAAATTTTACAAAAAGGAACCTGTGGAGTTTTCTTTTTCGCCTCTTTTTCAAACTCTAAACATGAAAAATAATTTGAGTTACACATTCACTGGACTCGTAAAAAAATCAAATAGCAATGGACCCATCAAACATGATGAGACCAAACCACTCCTTATTAGTGTTTGTTAAATATACTCAGAGGGATTTATCTAAGTGATGAAAGTATAAATCAAGCATATGTTATCCTCCTCAAACTTGTTGAAAATAAAGAGGTATTGGCCAAAAATGGTTGGGGAAATTGGGAAAACAAGGTACTTCACCTATTAATGGCAACGAGCCACTCTTAAACATGACACTCTTTCACCTGATATTTGTGATTGTTGAATTTGGAAATCTTCTTGTCTCTTTGGTTCATCACACCATATTAAAATCATTTGTAATTGGTTTTGGGTCAACACTACTAACTCCGTAAAGTGTCGCCGATATGTTCAAGAGAACTCCTTTAATTATTATATGCTACAATAGTCATAATCCTTCATTCATGTCTATCATTCCTGTCATTAGCATCAATTTGTCTCAAATCTTCATACCCATTTCATGTCGCTGATGGGGGATACATCAAGGCCCTCCTGGGATGATTCACTTCCTGTCGACATCAGCTAATTATCTAAGAAGTTGACTTAGAAACTCCCTTTGGTACTTCAAGGCTTTCATACATCAATGGCAAGTTTCCTCTCTTTCAGCGACATGTCTTCATCATTTGCCTTCGACCATGAGATTTTGTGTGGTGTTTGACTTCAACTCATTTATTCGCACCACATAGTTTGTACTACAGTACCTTGAGAGCCATTAACAACATTAGTGGTTTGTCTAATGTATGTTAACAACTTACTTCATTGGCCGGTAATCATATGGTGTCGAGTATGTTTGACTTCAACTCATTTACGCATGGTTAGACTTGTACATCAATAGATAGAGTGAGCGAGATAGAAGACCCCGGATCTAGTTCCATCAATATGGGTTGCATTTCAAGGTTCATAAAAGATCACAGAGTTTGATGGCTATGATCACACAAAATATTATCCAAGCATGATTCCATACTTTTTCATCAGTGGACAATATTTCCTGATCATTATACATGCAGTATTGGCTTATATGTTGAGCATGGGTATGCTTCCCTCAGCAATGGTAACATGATGAGAATATATTGTAATAGATGATAATCTTGACCAATTGTTCTTGAGCTGAACTTGTCACAAGTAAAGAACTTCAATCATTAGCTAATGCTTCTAACTTTGTACTTTAAGGGGAAATCTATTATAGGCCATTTTTACACATTAACACAATATGCTTGCAAACTAGATCAATCAATATCCTGGAACACTTTGTCATAACCCCTTCACGAAGCCCTAAGCATCACTTCTCTAAAAAGTCCGAGTTATTAAGACAATTAGCTCACAAACCTTGTTTCTAACCCCAGTGCGCCTTGCCTCTTTAGCAAACTTCGTTCAATGCATGTTGCATACCTATCAAACCGTGTTGGTCAACACTTATTGTTCCCTTCTATAGGTGTGTTGATACTAGAAATTTGAGAAAATAAAAATATTTCTTAAGCTTCCAAGGTAACTTTAACCCTTTACCATGGATAGAGAGCTTGAATATTATCCTTGAGACCTTATCTCTTATCCCTTGAGCTCATCTTCCCCTCTTATGTCGATCTCAAGCCTAGATTGGTAATTGGATAAAAATTCTGAAACCACCCCACTCTTCCTATAAATTTACTGCCTCCCATAAGGTCTGGGTTAGCTTTTGGAGATTTCTAGTTCCCTTATGATGGTTCCTTGAACCTGAATGAGTCATCATATTCATGCATTAAGGTTGGTGTTGATGTTATGACTCTTTGAAAAAAACGTTATGTGGAGAAAATAAGGAAAGCTCAGACTTCCCAACGAAATTTGAAGCCAAATTTACTATGCAAACCCATCTAAAATCCAAATACCTTATGCTACATTTCTTCCACTCAAATCTTGATAGCACTATGAAGTAGAATTCGCTAAAAATCTGGCTAATAAGATGTATACACGTGTATATATGAGTAGCACAGAAATAAATAACAAAATCCAAACGTAAGAAGCACGTTCCTCCGAGTCAATTGAAAAAATGTAGCAAACAACCTGTTGTTTAAACTTTATAGGTCCGCAAAGACTTTGAAAGTGCTAAAATTTAGTTGAAAAGAAAAATGAACAAAGAAGCATCTCAGGGCGAAAGACATATGACGGGTAAAAAATGTGAGAGAAAAACTTCATATCTTCATAAAAGTTATGTTGTCTTACATTAGAAAAAGATGCCTCACGAGGCTTCTTTATTTTTTTAAGGTAGAAACAACATCAAGTACCTCGTAGGTGAGGATATATCCTTTCCGGTTGTAGTAAATTTGTATATTTGGTATTGAAGATATATAGCAATTGTACTAAGAAGTGCAAAGGAATGAAGAACGATCAAGAAGCCAGTGAAAAAAATACAAGGGGGAAAATTGAAGTGTCACTTGCATTGAAGTGATGTTAGTATCGAACTCTGGACTCTCACGACCTTGATGTGCAAGATGTAGATGAAAATTCCTAGCGGTGTTCTATTATCTGAAGGCTTTGTTGCAAGATCGCGATGTTCTGTAATCAGAAATCAGAGCTATATTGCATTCCCAGTTGCTCATAACCCCTAAAGAAGATAGAGAAAATCTGGTCACTCTCCCACTCCTAATTGCTCCCCACCACAGAGAATGATCACCTTGCACTTCTTGTGTTTCCAATTTATCCAACAGAGAGAACAACGACAGTGACAATGAAAACGACATGTAGACATTATACAACGATGAGCATGGCCATTTGATGTCGCAACTTATCCTCGTCGGTCCCAAGATGAGATTTTCCCCTTCCCCTTCCCCAATGCACGTTCCGCTTCTATACACATCCTTCTTGGAACACATAGAGTCCGCCTCCTGTGATCTTGTAATAATGACCGACAATTCTCATTCTCACCTGGTCATATGGTACAATCACCCATACTTTGTATCTGATTTAGCCTCATTAATGCTTATTATGCCTTCACAAATTCTGAGTTCTTCATGGATGCATTTCTTCTTGTCTAAGACCCTTTATTTCAAAATTTGTAACATTAGGGTAGCTCTTCTAGTAATAAGTCGACAAATTCGGTGTAACATGAGTGTGCGCTTGTTCTTTTGTCAGTTTTTAAGGTGAATTTTGCTAATGTTGGTACTTTTTGAGTATTGTTGTGTTTAAACAAATTTTTAGTGAGAGTTCCTCCTGTCCTCCAAGAATTTAGTTCTAGTTGATTTTTAGGACTAACTTCGGCGTTTTTGAGTGGATTGATGTAGTTTCTAGGTCAAAGTTTATGTTGACAAGGGAGTGAGTTTATTTTTGGGGCCACATCCTACAAGTTGTCATGTTTTGTTCCGATTATATTAATAGTGATGTCACTTCTTGGAGATTTTTGGGTTTACTGAATTTTAGGAAATATTTGGTGAAATTCTCACAAATTTTTGCATTATGTTAAATTTAGAACTTATTGCCTAGTGATACTATTTATTATTTTCCATAGCGCTCTGTGTGATGGATATTTGAGACCGCAATTGTCCAGGTTCGTGGCACTAGTGTCTATGTAGTGTTGCATGTCATTGGAGGTTTGTGGCATTCATGTTTGCATCAAGCATGGTGTTGTTGGAAGTGAAATTTCCATGAATGATGTTCTCATTGTTGTGTAGATAAGTAAGTCCTCACCCTGCACCAATTGAAATTTTCATTTTGGTGTGCCAATTCAAAAATGTCTTTGGGCCTTTTGCATGAAGAAATGTTGCAGGACTTCTAACATGCATGAAATCAAAGACCAAGAGTTTTTCATCTTTAGGACCCTAGTATTAATCTCTCAGAGAAATCAAATTAGGATGCCTGATCTTCGAAGAGCATTAGCTTCTGTCTCAAAGTATCTTTGACTCTTTTCTATTCACTCCCTCAGCCTCCTCAGTGCAACTTGATTCTCTTCCTCCAAAGTAACCTTATACATAGTTCCATAAGTGCCCTTGCCCATTATTTCTATAGTTGCACAAAGTAGGTCATCAACCGTGAAATTTGAGGTGTTAAATTTTGTGGAGTGTTTGACAAGTTCGCAAATGAGGAGTGGTGGAAATTCATTGGACCCAGGTACAATAGTAACTTGCATCTCAATCTGAACCATAACCCTATGCTCGTAAACATAAAAATTATCCCCAACAATGTAGATTTTCTCATGAGACTAATTAACAACCAAAATTTTGTCATTGGGGTAATAAAAGGACCATGCATTTGATGAATTGAAGGCTTCATGACCACCACAAAATGACCCATTTCAAAATTTTGTGAATGGAAGAGGAAAAAATAGGAATTTCAAGTTATAATTTCTTTGAATTCTAATTAGAGACATTGTACCCTATTGAGCATTGGAGAAATAATCATAAATAAGAAAAAATTACAACATAATCATGATAAGAAGTCTAACTGAAAATCTAAGCTCATTACGTCTGCGGGAAATTAATCATCCATCTTGTGAAGAATACACAAATGAAAGGTAATAATTTATGGCAATATTGAACATGAACACCCACACATACTTAAAAATATATAGAGCCATATCTGTCACTTAGAAAACATGCCATACAAATGACTTGACACATAAGACTTTCAAAGGAAAAACATGTAACCTATAGGTCTATATTAGAATGAGTGCTTGAAACACATTATAATGTATACAACACAGATCTTACTATTTATTTCTCTGAGAAAAAAAATATACATAATGAATAAAGACTTGGGCATAGTAAATCTTATTAATAAACAAAATAATAGAGGGAAATGATTACCTTTCGCGCCTTTGTTGACGAGTTAGATTATTGATATGATAGGACTTGAGAGCCTTCTTAGCAACTCGTGCTTGAGAATTTTCACGATCTTTTTACTTCTGGATTGCTTGTAAGTTGTGGTCAAGGAACATCAGAAAAGAATTAAAAGAAAGTCTAGAGGTTCATGCATTGGTTGAAAACTGGAGAGATATGTTTCCTCATTAATGGGATGGATTAATATAATTAACTAAGCCCCTCTAAAAACATAGGTCCCCTAAGGGAAAGACATTAAAACGCATTATTGTTATTAATATTATTATAATAGTATAGGATATGTGTCTTTCTCCACACAACAACATAGGATACTGTGAAAGCAAACAACGATAATGGACTTTTAAAGATTTATCTGCATACAATGACAACAAACAATGATAATGGATTCTATATAGACTTATCTACATGCACCAACAACAATAATATTATATTTATTTTTATACGATCGTACACTTTGCTATAAAGGATATTTACCTACTTGTATTCCCATTACATATCTTCTCATATTAATTGGTTACGAAATGACAAGGCTAGTTATTGAAATAACTATGCTTATTTTGGCTGCACATATTACAAATGTTTGAAAACCTTCCAAATCTGCATCCACTATGTTTTTCCTACTGAAAATAATTCTGCTTATTTTGGCCGCAGATATTACAAATGTTTGAAAACCTTCCAAATCTACATCCAGTATGTTTTTTCGACTTTGCAAACGATTGACATTACATACAACTTTAATATGAAGAATAAAAATAAGAAATAAAACAAAAAAATAACAAACTCTAACAAAAAATTCCACTGCGCTAACTCTACCTATAAGAAAATGGTCAGACAACTAGAGTGGAATCCATTGAAAATGATGCAGCAACTTGGCCACCCAAAGATTCACATTGGCGAGACCTAGAGCCTTCCCACGGAAGACTGGACAATCTTCACTGAAAGATGCAAGCCTCAAATTGTCCCCCCTTACATCCACGTTTCTCTCACCCTCCCCCTCAAAAATCCTCTCGTGGTGAAACTCGTTCGACGATTCCCAAATCTAAGGATCATGAGTAATCGATCACATATTCACCATGGTTGTCATATAGACTGCAACACAGAATCCACCCGCCATGTCCACATCCTTAGTTATAAGATAAGCCCATGACAAAAGGGGACCAGGAGGATATATTCATAAAGTCTTTTTCACCACTGCTTGGAGTCTGATACCACATCTTAGGAATATCCTCATCCCTAACGCTTTGCTCATGCCAGACTACCTGGTCTAGCTCTGCCTCGGACGCCTGACTACCTGGTCTAGCTCTACTTGGGCTTTCTCTTAAGCTTCAGGATTCAGAACCAGCTATGCCATGGTCCACTATGTGAGAAAATTCGTCATGTCAGTACCATGAAATATCATCTCCCCTAGTACTACAATCATGTCCTCCTCATCAATTTTATCTTCTCCCTACAGTTAAAGAAAAACATCAAAAAGATCAAAATCTTCCCCGCTCTCCTTACAAGGGCTCTATCAGTGCTCTTGGATAATAGTTTTAACAAAACATTTCACCTGTGGCACAAGATTGGCACAACGAGCATGGATACAATGAGGACCAAGAATTCATAGCCATGTGTGATGCAGAAAAGTGTTCCCTCTGTGGACAGAGGAAACCCCTCTAGCCCTAGAGTGGGTCTAGTCACAGCAAAGACAGATCAACAATTGATTTCCTTAAATAGTCATCGTTGGAGGCCTACCTCAACCGGTGGTCGATGAAGTTCCGTTGCGCTACTCCAGCTTCCGCTTCCTTCTCCTCAATGAGTGATTAACCTGAAAAAATGCAAAGGAAATACAACAAAGCACGTAACTGGAAAACAACAATAATCTATTTACTCAAAAAGTCAAGAAGTCATGAGTTATCAAGTAAATTACATGCAAGACATAGGAAAACATCATTGATTTTATTAATAATGAAATAAGAGCAAGCTTACAACCAAATTCTTGACATCGGAAGCCTTCTCATAGGGTCCAACTAGTATGTTTCTCAAGCATTCACTCTTCAAGGATGAATCTCCCAACATACAATGTCTCTCTCTGACTCATAAGCTTTAACACAATGTTAAAGGCACTCCACAACCTTCCACAAGCTATTAACAATCTCACACTTGTCACACCCACACCAGCTATCTATCAAATTCAAAAGCACTAGTGGCACTGCTCAACTCAAGAAATTACTCCAAAAACTAGCAGATCATAACAATGGTGAGTGATTTTATAGGAGAAGCAATCTCCATGAAATGAGGGAGAGGGAGCTTATCCTCAAGGGAGGTTGCACAATAAGTAGAACCACCATCCCAGAGGTGGAAAGGCGACCCAAACTGACCCAACAACCAGCTCTAGAAACATCCAGAAGGTCGACTGTTTGAACTAATTCACCAAATCTGGATCGTCACGGATCATGAACTAGGGACTAGCGATGACGTCTCAATGATACAGTGCATGACAGAGAATCGTCATGGATTTTGAGGGTTTACTAGTGACGATGCAAAAACTTAGTAAAAGAGGGTCTGTCTTCATCAATAGAGAGCATTTGCTTAATCTTCTTGCATAAGTGGGAAGATATGAACATGTTTATTTGATACATGAGACAACAAAGGAACTGAGATGAAGATAGTGACAAATTATTGTGTAACAGATGCTCCCTAAAGCATGAAGCCCGAGAGAGTGGGAGGGGTGAAATGCTTTACGAAACTGTCTGAACTGGAACCACCTTGAAGATTTTGTAGGCACAAGTACAACTGATATGTATGATAGTGAAATACATATAGTCTAGGCATGGGCGCAGCCATCTGTAGGACATATAAAACTTGGTCTGTGGTATCGACACAACCATCCAACTGATAAGACCATAATAATGACAAAGGTATGGTCGCAGCCATCCATGAAGAATCAGGCATGGTCACAGCCATCCATCAAAGACTCATATATGTAATCACGAACCAATCCACGCAACCTGAACATCTGTAATTTTAGCTCAGGGTCTTGAAACCCAACTGATCATAATACAAATTCTATCATGTGAATAGATGTGCCGCAGTCGAACATGATAGAAAGTCGTTTGATTACAGGCCAATGATGTAAATTGTTAACAAGCCTGAGAGAAACCACCAATAATGCCAATGGCTCTCAAGGTATTGTCCAGTACAATCCACTAAGTGTGAAAAATGAGCTGAAGTTGAACACTCATGGAATCACCCAATCGAAGACCAATGAGGAAAGTTTGTCATTGGGCATGAAGAACTTTCCATTGAGGCATGCAAGCTCCAAGGTACTGAAAGGGATCTCTAGATCAATCTCCTGGATAATGAGCTGATGTTGACAGGAGATGATCCATCACCAGAGGGCCATAATGTTTCCCCCATCAACAACGTGAGCTAAGGAGAAAGTGGTAGATGGTGGAACAGAGGATCAGAGGACGAGGCAAGGGTGCAAACTATAGAAAGATTATACTCTTGAACATAACAGTGACACAACTCTGGAATGTTGTAGCATTTTGATACCAAGGGATAAAAGGCTTGATGGAAGAAACATGGATCAGATGGAATGAGGAAAAATGACAACCTAAACCCGCGGAAGGCCAAATGACGATGTATGGATATCCCAACCCGACAAGAAGCAAAAGTGTCGATGTTCAAGAGTGACTCGCTGCCATAGATAATCAAATGATGATTTCCAAATTTCCCCCCCACCATTACTGGTGAGTACCCCAATTATTTTTGAAACAAGCTTGAAGGGGATAGCATATGCTTGTAATATAAGTTCGTCCTTTGGATGAATCCAACCTAGTGATAGTTTAACGAGCCCTAGGGAGGAGAAACTCGAGTCTCGTCATAGTGACGAGTCCAATGTCGTCAGGGTTTAACGAGTCTGGCATAGGTAAAACTCGGAATATTTTTCATGTTTAGGGAGTTTGAAAAAGACATGGAAAAGAAAACTCCAGGGGGGTCCTTTTTCATAGATTTGTGTCCCTCGAGCCCAAAAAAGTATAAAATAATACTCGAGGGAACCGCTTGATCATTACGATCAAGCAGTACTTTTCGTAATTAGTGACCTCGATCTGAAAGAGTAGAAAAGCGATCAAAGACACGTCATTTTGTAACCAATATTGGACTTGAAACAACAAAAGTCCAGCAATCTTTCCGTGTTTACACAGTCGGAAAAGAGCTTAAAGTAGACCACCTTTTATTTCATTTAACGAGTCCAAAAGGAAAAACTCAGTAATATTTTCATATTTTACAAGTCAGAAAAGAGCTTAAAGGTGACTCATCCTAGAGGAATGAGTGGTATAAAGGGTAGCAACTAGTTTCGACAATGGTGGAACTGCTCAAAACATGTAATGGTCAAGAGGCTGGCTAATAAAACCACTCATCGTTGTGGTTCCTCAGGAAAGGAAAAACAACCAAGTGAAAGCATATGATCGTCCAAAGAGATGGTGGTGATGGAATGAAACAACCAAGGCTCATCTAGTAGAATTTAGTGGATAAAAATGGCAATCACGAGATGTAAATCAGGGTATGGATTCATTTTTACACAAGCTTGGACCATGGAGAACTCTTCTTGGATTCGGTTTCATGTTTACACAAGCTTGAAACAAAAAAACTATGCTTGTTATGAGTTCACATGCCCCCAACATAGCAACGCAACTCAAGGTACATGCTCCCCAAGCTTCATTGCATTCAACGAAGTGGATGGAATGAAGGTTCACTTTTGAGATCTTGGAAAGACTCGACTTGGATTTTATGAGATCATAATCAAAGACTCGATTTAGAAAGGGAGGTGTTTCATTTTTTAATGAGGTTGACACAGTAAAAGAACTATCCTCATAACCCTTGTTTCGTTTTTTAACGAGGTTGACACAAGATCAAGAACTTTCCTCAAAACTCCTTGATTCATTTTTTTAACGAGCTTGACACAATATTAGGAACTATTCTCGTGACTCCTTATTTATTTTTTAACAAGGTTGACATAGGGACAAACTATCCTCGAGATTCGTTATTTCATTTTTTTAACGAGCTTGACACAAGATAAGAACTATACTCCACACTCCTTGTTTCATTTTTTAACGAGGTTGACACAAGATCAAACTATCCTTGGGACACCTGGTTTCATTTTTTAACGAGGTTGACATAGGAACAAACCATCCTTAGAACTCCTTGTTTCATTTTTTAACGAGCTTGACACAAGACAAGGAACTATGCTTGTCACTCCTGTTCATGGGTCATGTGTAGACATGACTCCCAAGAGATCTTCACTGGATGGAAGAACCACACTCTAGGAGGAATACATGTCATGAGACACCAATTACAGATCAGGTTCCAATGCCCCTAGCACATGATGTACGAGACCATCTACATGATCATTAGCAGATGCGGAGACAGAACGGGTAGCCACATAAATGACGTGTGGCTGGGAAGGTACTGCTTGCGAGCAAGAATCGATAGGGGATGAAAGCTGCACAGGAGGCATCGATGGACTAAAGAACGATAATTGATTGATGGTCACCATTCTTCCATCCTGTGGAAAACAAACCACATGGAAAAGTGAAGAGACAAGGGCCCCCATGGCATAAACATAGTCACAGAGAAGACTGAAATCTAAAGCACCTTGGACAACCATCACGTCGACACAGACGGTTTTTCCTCCCAAAATAACAGGAAACTTCGAAATGATCCCAAAAGGTTAGCTGGTTCCTTTGTCAAATGCCAACAGATTCTGTGTGACCGGCACAAGCTGTGGGGAGCCCAAAGCTTGCCAAGTAATGAAAGGCATGAGGCTAACCGATGCACCCTCATCCAAGACAGTGCCGAGTACTACCTTATCATAGGCATGTACGGTAATCTGGAAAGGCACGTACGATGGAAGGCGAAATGTGGTCAAATGATTCCAGTCGAAGGAAAGAACTGAACTACTTGGTGGGGGTATCATATGATTTCCCCCATGCTCTATAGGAACCAAAGAAGGATGCTCCTTATTAGTGGGGATAGGAGGGTCGTTCTCGAACTCAAGAGAATATGATGAGATGAGAAGAAAATGAGCAGTAGAATCATGATGCTCTTCCAGAACAGAGTGATCAACAGGTGGTGAACCCAAGCCGACACTCTCTCCGGCCAATGGGTGGTCTGGAGCAAGCTTAGCACAGCCAGGTTCGAAAAGAGGAGGATGGAAAAGAGAAGAATCTAAGTCAATCTCTTTGTCAACGTGGAGAGGGTCTGAAGAGAGCCTTTGATAACCAATGGGAAGTTGAGGCGAAGAAGTTGTAAGACTTTCCAAAACGGCGGAAGCTTTATCCATGAGTGGACAAAGGTGAAGGGGATGGTTTCCTTCCCATAGCCTATAGGGGAATCGAATCTTCCCTTTCTTCTTACCACTACCAGTTGATAGGATAGTATCATCATGAGCTTCGGAGGATGACAAGGGACGAGCCAGATGATGAGACCATACTTCTAAGATCCTAGGAATGCTAGGACAATCATGAAGAAGATGGTCACCCTTACACAATTTACAAGGAAACTTAACCTTTCGCGGAGGAGAAGAAGGTGTCACGACCTGAGATGTACTTGGAGCAATAGTTGCACAGGTGGCCTTGCGCTTATCGGACTTATTCTTCTTCTTCGTCTTCTTCTTCTTCTTCTTAGTCTCCTGGTTACTAGATATGGAACTTTCACCAGGTGAAGGAGGAGAGGAAGGTGGAGAAACAGGGGAAGAAGGCGTAAGCTCAACCTTGGAATCAACATGTCGTGGTTCAGATGAAGGAGATGGTGGAATAGGAGTCATGACACTCAGGACCACCGAGATTTAAATAACCAAACGGGCAAACCGATGGTTAACCAGGCAAAGACAGTGTTGCCATATACGGAGCACCGACATTTCCAAAAGGTGAAAATGGACCAGGATTTCCATCTGTAGGAAGACCTTGGCCGGTAGACCTGGGGGAGGTTGCCATCAGGAACAAGCCTAAAAAAACACTTGCACTGTAATCAAGAACTCGAATTGTTACCAGGAATGTTTCGTGGGTAGTAAATTTTATGATGCAGGAACAAAACTTGACCTTTTCATGTTTCAAGAGTCGAGAAAAGGATGAAAAGGTGACTGTATCTCTTTCAAGGTTTAATGAGCCTGAAACGGAAAGTGCTCAGATGGACCTTTTCTTTTAAGGTGTCCAAAAAGGAACGAAAGTGACTACTCTGGAGAACTAGGCAAAAGGTTTACCAAACAACCCATAAAACTGCATATACACCTTGGTGATCATATGAAAACCAAGGACTTTCCATACGCCAGTCAATATTCCTGAATGTTGTGTTCAGTGCGTTATGGTTTGCAAGGTGGTAGACATGACTTCATAAGGATATAGGATGATAACCTAGTGGGGTCTTCCAACATATACTCGACGGTACTAGGAGCGCAAGTCCATGCTAGCAGTTATTGGATCACAGAAGGAGGAATCACCCAACCTTAAGTGAAAACAATAGAGACTAGGTTTAATGACGCTGGAGCACGTCTCTAGCCTAGACCTTTAAATAATGTGCGTTATGTTCTAATGTGTTGTTAGGTTTATTCAGTTCATTTTAGAGTTTATCTTGAATTATGTTTAAATTTCTAGGCCTTACTGTATGTATATCAAAAACCTAGGATGCAACTAGAATGAATAAAGCATATTTCATTTCGATGAACTCCTACTTACAGAAGGGTAGAGAGATCATTCCCAAACCAAGACAAAAACAAGATAAACAAACACAGTCACTCAAGAGACACAATGTATAAACACATCAATCCCTACAGTGCATCAATACTACTAATGAGAGATTTAAAATTTGCCTTCTAATTTTTCAAACATGAAAAACTTGAAATGCAAAATACACTTTCACTTTCGCATACTAATGAATGCAATCTTTTGATTTTGATAGCTTTGAATTCTAAAGAAACAAACAAGCAAGCGTGAAACTGATTGATCCAAATAATTGTAATCTATGTCTGGTAGTGAAACAATAGAATCAATATCAAAAATTGGTTCAATATTCGACACTAAAAATCAACTAGCAAAACAAGTAATGGAAAAGCTTCAAGCAAATCAATAAGATGGTTGTGGATGAACCTTGGATAGACAAGCAACCCAAGCAAACGCTTTAAAACACTTAAGAAAGCTAGGTCACAGGGTCTAAAAATAGAAGATTCACTTAAATGAAATCAACAAGATAGTACCTTAACCAAAAGCAACCAAAACAAGCTAATGAGAGACAAGAAACAATAGGGGTAAACAAGATTGATGGATTCAGGAGGTAAAGTTGTAAAATCAACTTTACAGGAATCGTCGCTAGTGTTACACTCACAACTAGAGACTGTCGCAGGTGTGACACTGAGAAATAGAGATCGTCGCTGGTGTGGCACTAACAACTAGAGACCATTGCATGTGTTACACTAAAAACTAGAGATCATCGCAGGTGTTACACTGACAACTAGATCCCAATCGCTAAAGTACACCTATTTTTAGTGACGGTCCGATTTCAGGAGTCGTTGCGGGAATTAAAGTAGAAAACCAAGACGAAAGCCAAATAGTTGTGGGTACAAAGCTAGAACATCGCGATTGTTAGGCTATCTTTAGCAACGTTCTTAAAAACAATGAAAATGAATAAAAAAAACTCCCAAACAAAGACTAGACTATCCTTACAGACAGTAAAGGGATTACCCAGATTGACCCAGGTAACCTCAAAGCCTGATGGTTTAACCCCAAAAGTCAAGAGACACCAAATCAAAACCAAACAAAAGAAAACAAGAGAAAAACATAGGATGTTCTTTAGTCCCCAATGGAGTCCCTAACTTGTGATGCAGGAAAGTATTCCCTCTGCAGACAAAGGCAACCCCTCTAGCCCTAGAGTGTGTCTAGTCACAGCAAAGATAGATCAACAATTGATTTCCTTAAACAGTCATCGTTGGAGGCCTACCTCAACCGGTGGTCGATGAAGTTCCGTTGCATTGCTCCATCTTCCACTTCCTTCTCCTCAATGAGTGATCAACCTCAAAAAATGCAAAGGAAATACAACAAAGCACGTAACCGGAAAACAATAATGATCTATTTCCTCACAGTCAAGAAGTCATGAGTTATCAAGTAAATTACATGCAAGACATAGGAAAACATCATTGATTGTATTAATATTGAAATAAGAGCAAGCTTACAACCAAAGTCTTGACGTCGCAAGCCTTCTTAGAGGGTCTAACCAGTATGTTTCTCAAGCATTCACTCTTCAAGGATGAATCTCCCAAAATACAATGTCTCTCTCTCACTCATAAGTTTTAACACAAAGTTAATGGCACTCCACAACCTTCCACAATCTATTAACAATCTCACACTTGTCACACCCACACCAGCTATCTATCAAACTCAAAAGCACTAGCGGCACTGCTCAACTCAAGGAATTACTCCAAAAACTAGCATATCATAACAATGGTGAGTGATTTTATAGGAGAAGGAGTCTCCATGAAATGAGGGAGAGGGAGCTTATCCTCAAGGGAGGTTGCACAATAGGCAGAACCACCATCCCAGAGGTGGAAAGGCGACCCAAAATGACCAAAAAACTAGCTCTTGAAACATCCATAAGGCCAACTATTTGAACTAATTCTCCAAATCCGGATCATCGTGGATCATGAACTAGGGACTAGCGACGACGTTGCAACGATACAATGCATGATAGAGAATTGTCACATATTTTGAGGGTTTACTAGCGACGATGCAAAAAGTTAGTAAAAAAGGGTCAGTCTTCATCATTAGAGAGTATTTTCTTAATATTCTTGCATAAGTGGGAGGATATGAACATGTTTATTTGATACATGACACAACAAAGGGATTGAGATGAGGACAGTGACAAATTACTATGTAACACCATGGGAAATTATCAACGCATTTAAAAGCTATCAACAATTAAAACCCCTCATCCATCATTGCCCACAGGTTCTTGACTTCTTCACTTTCAGAACTCATATCAAACCTCCTTCCAAAAACACCTCCCATGATATTGTTTAGAGCAGCTCCTTAGAGATGCCCTTTAAGCCTAACAACCCCATTAGACTAATGCTCATTTTGGGTTTTGACAAGCATTTCAATAACATCAGCTTGGCATCTAACTTCATGTGCAACAATTCTACGAGGAGAAAATAGATGAGAAAAATAAATTATCCTTAGCAACCCCAATAGTCTCAATTTGGCGCAAAACTAATGGCTCACCCAAATAGCAACTGTTGTGTAGATTGCTTAAGGGGTCTATTGGCCAAAAGAGGGGAGATCAACAACTCTTTGGCCACCTCAGTGTAAACGTGTTAGAAAATCTGCACAGATGAATCTAGCTGGTAAAGGTTGAACACACAGCTTTGTAGAGAAAAAACACTAAAAAAAAATCGAAAGAACAAAAAGAATTATTGATTAACAGAAAATAGGTTACAATACTCATGATATACTACATGAGAGTCAACTTATATGCATCACTGGGTGAATATCCCAAGGTAATACACCATAGTGGTGATCAATGAGAGGACTCAACACCTACAGCAAGTTCCAGAGAGAACTAGCGAGTTGTAGAGTCAAAGTAGGAGCAAATCAGGGAGTAAATCATGTAGAAAAGATGTTGCATGTAGTCCTATGCATGCATGGACAATCAAAGTGCCAATCTAGTGAATATTCCAATATTGAACCCTTTCATGTCAGTGAATGCTCTAACTAAGTGTCCGCATGTGCTAGTAATGAAGGTCCTAGGTGTGTAGTACCTCGAACACCCCCCCTTGACACCACTATGGGGAAATAGAAATGGGCTTGAAATTAAGGCCAAAGGTCACCCAAATGCAATGCCACTTGTACAAAATTGAGGAAAGAGGGAAAACCTCGTGGGAAACCCCCCCCCTCAAAATACAATGTAATCAAAAGAAAAGAGGAAGAAAAGACAGTTGCTAAGCAACTGTGTCCTTCACTCCAAGATGATCACGCAGAGAGTGAAAGTTCTACTTAGTGAATGTCTTAGTGAAGATGTCTGCAGTCTATTCTGCTGAATGAAAGAACTGCAAATCAATGACCCAATCATGTAACAAGTCTCTGATGTAGTGCATATGGATCTTTATGTGCTTCGTCCACTGCCGTTGTACTAGATCCCTGCAAAATTTGAGAGTGCTCTGGTTGTTACACTAGATGACAGTGGGCTGCTGGAACTGGACGCCCAACTCAGTGAGGAAGTTTTGTAGCCATAGAGCCTGAATGGTGATGTTAACTGCTCCTCTATACTCAACCTTAGCTAAAGAGAGAGCAATAGCAGCTTTCTTCTTGCTCAACCAACAGATAGAGCTAGACCCTAGACTGAGTGAATATCTAGAGGTGGACTTGTGATCAATGTTATCGCCCACCCAATCAGAATCTGTGAAGCTAAGGAGATTCAATGTAGTCCCTATTGCATAGTGAATCCCAAAGGTGATGGTGCCCTGGACATATCGGAGGATGCACTTGGCAGCTTTCCAGTGTAGCTCATGCGGCTCCTGCATGTATCTAGAAATTGTCCCTACTGCATATGAGAGATCTGGTCTGGAGTGGATGAGGTATAGTAAGCTCCCCACTAGCTGTTGGTACAAAGTACTATCAACTAATGGAATGTCACCTTCATCCTTAAGGTGAACCCCAGAAAGAAAAGGAGTCTGTGCTCGCTTGCAGTCAGTCATGTGAAATCTCTCGAGGAGATCTCGTGCATACTTAGCCTAAGAGAGTTTGATGCTTGTGGCATCCTGGTTGATCTCAAGATGAAGAAATAAGTGTAATGGACCCATGTCCATCATCAAGAACCTATCATGCAAGGTCCTCTTGATTGCAGCAATGGCTGAAGCTGAGTTGCCAGTGATTAGGAGATCATCCACATAGAAACATAAGATAAGAAGAGAGTCATGTGTCCTAAGCATGTAAATATTTGGTTCAGACTTACATATTTCAAAGTTTTCTGATAAGAGAAAATAATCCATCTTCGCATACCAATCTCTCGGGGCCTGCTTAAGGTCGTAGAGGGACTTCTTCAGTCTGCAGACCAAAGATCAATCTTGAATAAACCATGTGGGTACTCCATGTAGATATCCTTAGATAGGTCTCCTTGAAGAAAGGCATTCTTCACATCCATCTGATGTACTTCCCACCCCTGGGCAGCCGCAATGGCAAGTGCAAGGTGTATGGAATCCATCTTTGCTACTAGAGCAAAGGTCTCATCATAAGCAATGCCATGCACTTGCTGGAAGCCTTTGGCTACTAGCCTGGAATTCTGTCTGGTGATTTGGCCATCTGTAGCACTCTTGGTCCTGTAGACCCATTTACATCGAGCATGTTTCCTTCCTGAATGAAGGGGGACCAGATCCCAGGTCTGGTTCTCAAGGAGAGAGTTGTACTCCTCCTCCATGGTGGACTCCCAAGAGGGATGCCCAGCAACCTCTTCTTAAGATTGCAGATCAGAAGACTAAACCAAATGAAAATGCTGGGATGGCATTGGTTCAGTGGCAGTGAGGGCAAGAGGAGGCTCAACAAACTTTGAGCTTGTCCTCTGTGGATTAGAATTATCCCCCACAAGACCATTTCTAGCAGCTGGGTGATCTTGTGCATATATCTCACTTAAGCTCCTCGTTCTCTGATTTATGACAAGGTAAGTTGATTCACTATTGGAAGCCCAATCTGAGCTTGGATGTGGATCATCATATGCATGCACTGGATTTGTATATGAAGACTCTGTCTCTTATTCTGCATGCTCTACCTCAACATCTGCATGCTCTGTATCTGCATCTGAGTGTACTGAGTCATCAGCTCAGTCATGAGGTAGATAAAGGTGTTTTCATGTGGCAATTTAGGTGCATGTGAGAGACTTTCCTCAAATTTGACACTTCGCTCAATGATGAGATTGTCCGTAGAGGAAATCAGGAGTCAGTATCCCTTCACACCATCAAGGTATCCAAAAAATATGCACTCAATGCTCTATTGTTATAGACATTTTTGTGCACTTCAACCCTAATCATAAATGTCCATAAACTGAGGGCTCCCAAGTCCCTAAAAGTGTTTCTTCAGTGACTAAAGGAACAAGGTCAGCTGATTACATCATCTCCTAGAAGTTCTCCACTGAAAACTGCTCATAAATAGTCAAAACTCGACCATACTGAAAGCTCAATGCAGAGGGTGTTATGCATATCACCTTCCTAGTGTACAAGGTGCAATGCATACTAAATTTCTCCTCTGTAGGGTGCGATGGTCGGGAATGGACAAATGGCAGGGACAAAATGTGAGGTGGAA
>APFE030760294.1:73456-85269 GCA_000404065.3 Pinus taeda | reverse complement strand
AGCAGGAACTATCAGAGAGAAGACACTAATCAAGATCCCAAAAGATGACTCGCCTCTCTGTAATCATCTATATATGGATCCCTCATCACAGAGATCCAGAGGCTTGAATTTTGTATCTTATAGAGAAGTGTTGTTGGTATTCTGGTGTACATTCACAGTGTTGGGTGATCTAGCTTTGCTTGAGGTGAAGAAGGGCTTCATAGCTGGAGGATGATGTTGGGTCAGAGCACATGGTTGTAATCCTCTTGCTACTTTTCATCTTAATAAAGTTATTCTTGTTTCCTTCCATATTCTTGTGCACTTGTTTATATATGCATTTATATGGTTAATACACATCTGATCCTATGTTATTTATGAATTTAGATCCTTGTTTCTTGCATAGTTGTATGTTGCTATGATTTGACAGGTTCCTTTTGAAGCTGGGAAGATGAAGAAGAAGTGGCGAAGCTCTATCAAGAAGGAGAGGAAATCGAGCGCAAGGCTAAGGTTGGTCTTCTTGGTTCTCCTCTTGTCTATTTTCATAAAAGAAAACAATAGTAGACTTTACTTGTTTGTTTCTAAGATAGCCACCCATCTTAGTGGGAATAGCAGCATCCGAGTGGACACTATTCCTGGTAACATCTGTGGATCAAGAGCTTTCCTCTTTCAGAGGGGATCCTGGCCCATGCTTAGGAGCCAAAAACACAGAAGTGGGTGACCTCCTGTTTAGTGCCGCTCCAAGCCTCAAAGAGGGTCTAATCCTTGACATATCTATGAGGAGATCTATTATGGATGTAGTTAGCACAATTAAGTTCTTCAGCCCATAGCTTATGAGGTAGTGACTTAGCATGCAGCATGCAGGAAGTCATCTCTTTGAGAGATTGGTTCTTTCTCTCAGCAACTCCGTTCTGCTATGGAGTGTATGGAACTGTGTGCTACAATTGTATGTCGGAAGCAAGGAAAAGGTTCTAAAGTGTTGTGTTAAAATATCCTCCCCCCCTTGTCTGTACGGAGGGCTTTGATCTTTCTCTTTGAGTGTCTCAACTAGTGCTTTAAAATTTTCAAAGTATGCAAAAACTTCAAATTTGGCCCTGAGAAGATACACCCAAGTATACCGTGAGAAATCATTAATAAATGTAAGCACATACCTTGCTTTGTTGATGGAAGGATGATGAAAAGGCCCCATGAGATCACTATGGATCAAATCAAGAAGAGAGGATGCTCTATGAGTCTTGACAGTGTCAAACTTTTCTCTAGGATGTTTTCCAAGGACACACCCTTCACAAACTCCTTTGGAGAAACTGATATTTGGCAAGTCTTCCACCATCTCATGCTTTCTTAGCTGCTACATATACCTGTAATTTAAGTAACCAATCCTCTCGTGCCAAAGCCTACTACTATCATTAACATGTGTAAGCAATAAGGAGAATTCAAATTCAATCAATTCAGAAAATGTATACAGTCTAGCTCCATTGTTTACCTCACCGGTTGCAATTTTGGAGCTGCTATGTAGGTCATATATGTTCACTGCATCTAGAGTGAATTCCACTCTCTTTTCAGTGCCAGAATGAGTGATCTAATAAACTGAAACCAGGTTTACCGAAAGTTTTGTAACATGAAGCACATCTTCAAAGCTTCCGTGCAAAAGTTCCACCCTGCCTTTTCCGGTGACCTCAATAGGTGAGTCATCTCCCATGAGGATAGGAGGTCCTTTGCATGCATCCAAAAAAAAATAGACTTCCTCTGCAACAGCCATATGATGTGATGCACCAGAATCTATAATCCATGCATCAAGGGAAGAGTTAATTGCAACTAAAGCATCAAAATTGTTACCTTTCTTGTGTGGCGGATCCTCAATTTTCTTCTTGGCACCCTCAGGGATGTGGTCCCCAAGGTTGTGCTTCTAAAGGATTTCTGCCATTTGGTCAATTTGTTTCTTCATGCAAGAGGATTCCGGATGGATCCCTTAGTGACAGTAGATGGATTTGTCTCCTTTCTTCCCTTTCTCATTTATGGAGCCAGAGGATTCATTGAAGGGCTTGGTTTACGCTTCCTTCTTTGGATGGGAATGTGCTTTTCCCTTGTCTTTTTGCTGCTGATTTTTCTAATTTGAATCAGATCTGTGATTTTTATTGTGGCTGCCATCATGCACAACAATTGCATGCACTTTTGGAGGTTTTATTTTCCCCATGCCAATGAGTTTATCTTGCTCAAAAGTGAGGGACTCCATGTACTCTTTGAAAGAAGGCATAGTGTAGGATTTACCTATTGTGAGTCTTACTGAATGAAATGTAGACACAAAGACGTAGTATTCTGGCCTGATCTTTGACATAATAGAGAGAACTTGGCAACTCTCCTCCTTGGATTTGTCAATTCCACAACCCTTGAGTTGCAGAAATAGATAATTATATTTGGTGAAGAAGTCTTGAATTCTGTCATAGTTTCATGGATCCAATGAGAGTAGCTCCACTTCGAGCATATGTCATTTCATCTCATCCTATTTCCTATTGATCTCTTCAACCTCTTTCCAAATCTCATTGGGAGTGCTATAGGCAGATAGATGAAACCGCAGCTCTGGGAGATGCACATGCATATGGATCCATGGGCCTCATCCATGTGGTTGAGGTACCTGGATTTCTCTATGGCTGAAGTGTGTTCCACTTATGCAGCCATGTAATTCCGTACAACCCTTTCTGACAAAGGTATCGAGCCATTTGGTCCTTCCATTCATGATAGTTGTACGGTGTTAGGATTGATGCTTTGGGAAACTCCATTTTTCTGTCGATCTTCGATCTCCAATCTGTTATACCTGCAAAATAAAGTACTGGTGTGCCTTTTATCTAGTAACTTGTGGGCTTTGATACCATGTAAATGTATTAGAAAACTTGCACATATGAATCTAGCTAATAAAGGTTGAACACACAGCTTTGCAGAGCAAAAACACTAAAAAAAAATCAAAAGCACAAAAAGAATTATTGATTAACAGAAAATAGGTTACAATACTCATGATATACTACATGAGAGTCAACTTATACGGATCACTGGGTGAATATCCCAAGGTAATGTGCCATAGTGGTGATCAATGAGAGGATTCAACACCTACAACAAGTTCCGGAGAGAACTAGCTAGTTGCAAAGTGAAAGGAGGAACAAATCAGGGAGTAAATCATGCATAAAGGATCTTGCATGTAGTCCCATGCATACATGGACAGTCAAAGGTGCCAATCTGGTAAATATTACAATGTTGAAGCCTTGCATGTCAGTGAATGCTCTAACTAATTGTCTGCATGTGCCAGTAATGAAGGTCCTAGGTGTGTAGTACCTCCAACACTCAGGGTCTGAAGTAATAACAGCTGGAGTAGTCCCCAAGCAAATGCCATGAGCTTCTTGGCACCATGAAGATGAGCCAAACATTCAATCTTGTAGTGAGCAAGACCAAGACGGTGAACCGCGGTGAGTAGGACCGCAAGACCAAGATGGATGTTCATGTGTCAAATTTGGATAAGCCAGAGGATGACGAAAACTAAGCTCAATGATTGGCAGTCGTGAACATTCTTTGGACATCCAAAGCCGGTAGTGAAAATCGCCTTTGGCATAATTAAATATATATTTTCAATACCATATTTATATCACATATGTCCATTCAACCTATGCTACATGGCCCACTAACCCATATCTATGCCGCATATGTCTCACTAAGCCATATCTAGGTCACATATGCCGATTCAACCTATTGACCTCCTAAGAAAACACCTTTTCATGTATACAACCTACTAAGGTATTTAAACATGACTGTACAACTCCTAAACCTTAATGTTAACACATTTATAACCTCAAACCTTGATATTCCTAATCTAATAACCTTTAAACCTTGATAAAATATAACCCATGACTACCTCTTAAATAACTAACCCAATAACTAAACCCCATTGACGCCATAACCTACAAAACCTACTACTCTTTTTGAACCTACAAACCCTATCCCAACCCACTAACTCAAAATTCTTCATCATCATCACAATAATAATCCCACATCTTCAAATTCATCATTATCATTGTCATCTTCATTGTGATTGTTTTCATCATCTTAATGACTATAATGGATGAAATCCATCTTTGTGGATTATAGGCATATCAAGGGCGTGAAGGAAAGCCAAGGCCTAGGAAATTTGAATGGAAATATTCAGGGAAGTAATCCATGGTAATCCCTCGGGGTTTTTGCAATTGCCATGAAGATGATCGACGAGGGTTCCACTTGGGACAAACTCGTATACAAGCAGTAGCTCTGAACTGTCTGCAGGGGTGCAGCCATAAAGACGAATGACTTGTGGAAAATATATTTACCTCATTAATGAACTGCTCCAGTCTCCTCGAGTTCCAATATACACCGTCCTGAACCCTCCAACCCCAAGTTCATTCTCCTCGTGGAAGAAATTTGTGGACTGACGAAGTGCTTCGTAAGAGAATATATGCAAACTTCCCATCTCATTCCCAGGAAAATGTCTAGGAAGAGTCCACCTAGGAGGAGGTTCTCTATTCTTCATATGCAAGTTAAGAATAGTATTGCTAGTAGCGCAACTCCTCCTTGGGAGCAACCTGGAATGGAATGAAGAGCTTGATATCAAAGTGATTTTCATCGAATCCCGAAAAGAATACGAAACCAATTCACAGCATGGTTAAAACTTAGAAATAGAATATGGAAAACAATTCCCGGTAGAGCTAGAGATAACATAACATTCGTAAATTATAAGGAGGATTCACATACATATGAAAAATGACTCACGCTAGAGTTAAAGCGGAGAAACAAAATAGGAAGAAATCATGAATTTACCTATTATAATGGTTGTTTGGTGACTTGTAGCACATACCTAACACAATTGTTGTAAATAACAGGAAGGATTCACATATATATAAAGCAATATTTTCCTATTTAGAAGATGGGGAATATACTTGTACCTATAACAACCTTATTTCTTGGGTGCCTATGAATAAATGCATAACATATTAACTAAAATAGAAATTCCTTGTAGTTTTGCGCAAATTTTAAAAATAGAGCATATCGTGACCCTGGAATTTGTCGGCATGGGGTCCATCCTAGCCATAACACACGAACGGTGCAGTTGAATCCGAAGTGTTGTAACAGTAACCACACCTCCCCTGACTTGCTTCACATGATTTACAAGTGTAAATCAGTTGCATTGATCCCACATTAATTGTTACTTGGGTCATAGGACACCTCGGAATCCAATTCCCATTATCGTACAAACAGTAAGAGACAATTCGCTAACCATTAATGAGTGGTCGAGTTGACATTTGTAGACATTTAGTGTCACGCCCCCAAGCCTACGGTGGTCTTCCAACCGTGCCGGCGAGGTGCGGCACCACCCCACACTTTCTTTTTAACAATATTAATGTGTGCAAACTACCCCTAATTCACAACCGATACTTAGTTTCTTTTTCGCAACCAAGTAGAATGCATTAAACCTTTATATCAATGAAGCCCATACTCATTCATTATCATAGCAACTATAAAAGACATCAATTGCATGATATAAAGGGGAGGGGCAACTCCCGAACAGTCTGCCCAACAATATATTATATATCAGTTTTTCAAGAGTACAACATGCTAGTGTGCTTGGAAAATTCCAAGCCAACACTTAACCAATTTTTACAACATGAGGCAACCTGCCTTTACATAAGAGAGTGTGCACACTTGCGCCAAGAGTGGGTGCCCACACGGGTCACCAAGGCACCCTTCCACAGTCCTGCACAATCTGCACTTTCCACCTCACTCACGGCCCTCTTACATCAACCAAAGTCCAAGTGATAATATTTGTGCATGCACCAACAATGCGCATGAGTTATGCGCACTTACTGCGCCTTTCTCCCACTTGTTATGTGAAGACGTGAGGATATTCGAGCTTCTTCCTTATTGTTTGAGTGCTCAACGCCCTTGTGTATATAGGCGTTCACCCATGGTTAAGTTGTGGGTGGCAGCCCCTTGGCCGACCCCCAAACTATCCATCTGCAACCCCAACCGCTATCATATTTGCGTCGGCTTAGCCATCAGGCAAGCCTTCTCCGCCGTAGGTATAAGTTCCACACTTAGCCACTTTTCGTTCAACGTCCATCGCTCGGGTGTGTCGCCTTGTCGTGCTACTGTCCAATGTCGCACTACTGTCCGGTTCGTCGCACGAAGTCACCCATCGTCGCACAAAGGCACCTGCGCCCTCCATCGTGCCGTCGTGCACGCCCGCTCGGTGGGCACGCGTGCTCGGGCGCCCGGCGCCCGCCCGTCGCAATCTCCCAAGGCGTTACATCCTCCTCCACCTGACGTCGTTTTCGTCCTCGACAACATCCCAACTCCAAGCATCAAGCCATGATGTCAACTCCTCCACATATGGCAAACATCCCTGCAACATATGTAGGCTCATCTCCACCATGTCTCATCTAAGTGACCAACTACCACCAAGATAGTCCATACCAAGGTATTGCGTAGACGTCCATGATCATCAACCACCTGCCACAATGTCTCCATGTCCACTTTAACAATGTGTCCTCCAACATGTCTTCAACTCCATCATGTGCAAACTGCCCATGATATGTCAACAAGTGTTAACACATCACAACCATGTGCCAACATCTCATCAAATTGCCAAGTGCTCAAAGAGAACACTTCTCCATTAAGTGTCAAATCAAGTGTTTCAAGAGAGCACCTCATCATCAAGTCAAGTGCCTCAAGAGAACACCTTTCTCCATCCTTGTGAATTCCTCCATGTAGTTTTCCTCAAAGTGTATACCCCATAGCTCCATCTTTCTGTACATTGGTACGCCTCATGATTCGAACTAGTTGGGTAGCTAGTCCAACCATACGCCCAAACCACAAGAATGCACATCCTTATGTCACCATCAACCTTTTCCTGACTTCTGCTACATCTCGGACTCATCAAGAATCTCCCATGCTTAGGTCCATGGAAATCCCATCCCATCTACAACATGATCAAGTCATGGTTTAGTTGCACAAGAGTGTACAACCTCTCCACTAGCTCATACAAGTCATAATAGCATCTGCACAACATCCTTTGCTTCGACATACTCCCATAGAATGCCCATGAATGACGCATCTACTCATGCTCCCACATAATGTTCCTGCACAAACCGCCATGCTCCATAACTCCAACCTGATGTCCATGACACTAGTTGTCTATGATGTCCAACTCATGTAGACCTCATCCCAACATCTGGCCATCTGCACTCAAGTCTGCAATCTGTCATAAAGAAGCCTCCTTTCAAGGCCCCTTGTAGAGTTGGTTTGGTTCCTCCCTATGAAGGCCTCCACACCAACCTATCTCCAAGGTTGTATATAGAGAAAGGAGGGCCAGGAAGTTTCCTCCCTGACTCTCATCCACCCATGTGTCGGATTGATGTTGTGTCCTCAAGTAAGTATGCACAGCCTCAACCTCCTCACATGTACACCCAAGTTCCTTGAGCTTGTCCTTTGTCAACTGAAAGTCATATATGCCCATAGAATACCTGCAAAAGTCCACTATGCCAGTAGGATCTCTATCCTCATAATCCTCATCAACCACTGCCTCTGAAGTAGTACTAGGACTCCCTTCTTTTGGAACCCCATTGTGAAGATCATTAGTAGAAGATGTCTCTGTCAAGTGTTTCAAGTTTTGTGAGACTTCCTTCTCACTTGCCTCATTCTTTCCAGTTCTTGCAATGAAGTCAATCAACTTCCCTTCCTTCGTTGTTTGAGTCATACTCCCAAGTCCTCTTTGCTCCACATCCTCATGCTTCACATTCGGATCTTTGGGATACAAAGTCATAGAATTCATCCTTGGCCTATACCCCAAGCAACTCCTTCTATTCATCGGTACCATCATGGTTCTTCCTTCGGCTGTGATCAAGATTATGTCTCGATCCACCATCGGTACAGCTTGTGCAAGCCTCATGAAGTCTTGCCCCAACACCATAGAGTGATCATCCATGTACACAACTCTCAAGTCCAACTTTCCAAACCACGATCCTACCTTCATCTGAGTGTCCTTCATAACGCCAATAATAGCTTTCATGGTAGAGTTGACTGCTTTGAAAGCACTCAATTCCCTCTCCATTCTTGCTTTCTTCCCGAAAGACCTTGTTGCCTTTTTACTCAAGAAGCTATGTGTGGCCCCTGTATCAACCAAAGCTGCAAATCTCTTGCCCTTCACGGTCACTTGCACAAAACTCAGCTTCAAGGCATTACCTCCTTCTGTCCACTTTGTCTTATGTCTTATATCAGCAAGCTTCTTCAAGAATTCGGCCTCAGAAGAGTCAATTGGCTCATGCTCCAACTTGAATTCCTTCTTAAGGTACTTCACCTCCTTGCTTGTCTCATCAAGGCAACCGATCTTGGTCTAGCTTGAACTCCCTCAAGCTTGTCCTTCATTGACCTCTGCTCAAGTGCACCAACCAAGTGTCCATTGACTACTCTCATAGAACTCAACTTTCGCACATCCTCTGGATTGTCATGGTAGTAAGTCCGCAGCCCATCAATGTAATCAAGCTCCTCTTGATCAATCACAACGATCTTCTTTCCAAGAAGCTTCCCTTTTATCCCTTCCTCAATCAACTTGATTTCAGCCTCCAACTTGGCACTTTCCTTCCTTAAACGGGCTCTTTCATTGAATAGCTCTTGAAGACCAAGACCACTTCGTTGGATCTCCTTATCAAGTTCCTTGAGTTCAACATCTGCCGTACTTCCGCATTGGCTCCTGAGCTCTTCAAGTTCCCTCCTTAGTTCCGAACAACCTTCCCAAAACTTCATGTTCTCGGCCTTCATCGCAACCCAGTTAGAACTCCATTGTCTCATTCGTTCCAACACTTCGTACCTCAAGACTTCACCCGGTTCATGGCTAGACTCACCTTTCGTAGGTGTATCCTCCATCTTACCCTTCAGTCTTTCATCCGGCCCCTGCATAATGAACCAGCCCTTGTTTCACTTGAGTGTGAAACTACTTCCTTCACCTGCAAGTACCCGTCATCTCTTCTTCACAAGATTTTCCAAGCTCTGATACCAACTGTCATGCCCCCAAGCCTACGGTGGTCTTCCAACCGTGCCGGCGAGGTGCGGCACCACCCCACACTTTCTTTTTAACAATACTAATGTGTGCGGACTACGCTTAATTCACAACCGATACTTAGTTTGTTTTTCGCAACCAAGTAGAATGCATTAAACCTTTATATCAATGAATCCCATACTCATTCATTATCACAGCAATTATAAAAGTCATCAATTGCACGATATAAAGGGGAGGGACAACTCCCGAACAGTCTGCCCAACAATATATTATATATCAGTTTTTCAAGAGTACAACATGCTAGTGTGCTTGGAAAATTCCAAGCCAACACTTAGCCAATTTTTACAACATGAGGCAACCTGCATGCCTCTCGATGCATGCTCTGGAAAACTCCGCAAATAGCTGGCTAAAGAGAGATGAGGTTGAGAAGGAATCGGTCTTCATTGATTAATATGTCATTACGTTGATCTGAATCTCTATTTATGACCTAAATACACATGTTCATATATAACTACCACCATAAGAGAGTGTGCACACTTGCGCCAAGAGTGAGTGCCCACACGGGTCACCAAGACACCCTTCCAGAGTCTTGCACAATCTGAACTTTCCACCTCACTCACGGCCCTCTTACATCAACCAAAGTCCAAGTGATAATCTCTGCGCATGCACCAACTATGCGCATGAGTTATGCGCACTTACTGTGCCTTTCTCCCACTTGTTATGCGAAGATGTGAGGATATGTGAGCTTCTTCCTTGTCGTTTGAGCGCTCAACGCCCTTGTGTATATAGGCGTTCACCCATGGTTAAGTTGTGGGTGGCAGCCCCTTGGCCGACCCCCAAACTATCCATCCGCAGCCCCAACCGCTATCATATGTGCATCGGCTTAGCCATCGGGCAAGCCTACTCCGCCGCGGGTATAAGTTCCACACTTAGCCGCATTTCGTTCAATGTCCATCGCTTGGGTGTGTCGCCTTGTAGCGCTGATGTACAACGTCGCACTGTTGTCCGGTTCGTCGCACGAAGTCGCCCGTCGTCGCACAAAGTCGCCCACACCCTCCGTCGTGCCGTCGTGCACACCCACCTGGTGGGCGCGCGTGCCCGGGCGCCCGGCACCCGCCCGTCACAATCTCCCAAGGCGTTACATTTAGGGTCCTACTCTCTGTAGCGCATATCACAGCGGTGTCTATATGTCTTGGATGCAGTATATGCATGTCAGTGGGATCATCTAAGTATTTTGACTTCTCACCCCTCACAATTAACCAGAATTTAAATTTTGTAATTGTGGCCCTGAATTGTGATTATTGAAGATAAGTTCTGCACAAAGTCGATCTAAAAATGAGGCTCACCGCATCCACGATTTCTTACACCTAAAGGATATCATATATTTGTAACCCCACATCTCCTAGTATTGTTGCAATATTGGTATTGCACTTCCAAGCATGAGTAGCAGGGGAATAGAAAGGTATAACAGGAAGTAAGGATAACTAAGAATAGGTGTCGAGGTATGGAAGGATGAACATGATGAACATATGATTCCAGTGGGAGAAGATGAGATAATAGGCATAGAATTAGTGTTGGGAATGAATGGCAATGAAGTGTAGGTAGTGTGTAAGATCCTAAACAACAAAATTATCAATAGATATGATATGGGACATTTAGGTGTTTAAATTAAAAATGATTGCAATAAAAAATATTGGACACAAGGGATATGAAAAATGCAACCCTTATTTCAATTAATACCTAGAAAAAAAATAAATGCAAAATACAAGAAAATAATGGAGCCTCTGCCTTAGCATGCACAACTCCCTAATGCATAAGAAAAAATGCACACTCAAGCACAATCATGAACCCGGAGGGATCCACAAGACAAATCAAACCCATAGGCTTAATCAAACTGGAACTAACCATGCCAAGATATCAAGAAGAACACAATGAGATAGATAACCTCAAAATGGCTCCTATCCCCTTCAATAGGTTTGATGGACTCTCTAAAAACCTTATTTTATTATTTTCCTGAAATAAACTAAAAAAAATACAGTAAGAAAATACCTCGAGAAAAATGAAATCTGGATCCCAAACATTCATTGGATCGTAAGCAGTGATCAAATTTGAAGGGCAGGTCTTAATTTCATTTAGAAGGGCACACATCTAGGTCGCACTTCTATAATGAAAAGCATAAAAAAAAGCAATTCAATTGACAATAGTAAATTATTTTCAAATTTCTTTTTATTTTTTCACAAACAAAAATATACTACTGTGTCAAAGGCTGCATTAGTAAATGAATTACTCTTACACGTGTGATTGAGAAATGTAACCACATAAGATCATATTGCACAGGCCTTGAACTCAGCCACAATTGAACCAACTATAGGGACAAAATCATAGTTGGGAAACTGCATATGAGTACAAAAAATAAACATATATACATAATTACATCTTAATGAAATTGAAATAAAAATATAAATACGAAGAAACAAAAATACTTATATTAAAAATATATGGAAGGTCTCATTTATAAAATTAAAAATAAATTCTAGCTTATAAACTTCAAATTTGACCAAATCACTATTCTATTGTCTATTAAAACTCTTTTGGAAAGATGAGACTTCCAATATTTGCACATCTGAAATTATTGGAACTACAGTCCCTGTACTTGTTCGCAAAATTGATCTAAGATAGCTTTTTCTTTCAGTTATAAAACTTTGACATTGGTGGTCCTCCAGCTTAACATATCTTGTGCAATATCCTGCAATGATTACATTCAATATGT
>APFE030760294.1:0-37873 GCA_000404065.3 Pinus taeda | reverse complement strand
ATATATGGAGGGGCGAGAGAGGGAAGAATATTTATTGCACTAGATGCATTGATTTCAATGTAGATGTTTTCTAATCCTATTTTATTGCTTGCACTAAATGCATTGATATCAGTGTAGATGGTGATTATTTCTAATCCTATTTGATTGCTTGCACTAGATGCATTGATTTCAGTGTAGATGTTGGTTTATTATCCTATTTGCTTACTTGCACTAGATGCATTGATATTAGTGTAGATGTTGGTTTATAAACCTATTTTCTTACTTGCACTAGATGCATTGATTTGAGTGTAAATGTTGATTTCTAATCGTATTTGATTGCTTGCATGAGATGCATTGATTTCAAGGTAAATGTTGTTTTCTAATCTTATTTGATTTCTTGCATTAGATGCATTGATTTCAGTGTAGATGTTGATTTCTGATTTGATGTAATTGGATATACGATGGTACATTAATGTTCAAGTGATTGATTTAATATTGTGCATTGATTTCAGTGTAAGCATAAAAAACTATTAACAATGTACATTAATTTTTGTGTTATAGTAATTCAACCTATTAATATTGGAGAGAAAGAGAAACAAGGTATGTTGTTTACTACATCTCGAGTTAAAGATTTAAATGGTTTACGATTTAACCTGAAATTTTCATATAATCAATATGAAAAGATGACAAAAGTAACAAGGGTGACAATAAGAATAGTAGAAGAAAATAGTTTGAAATTAATCACAATGAAATACTATTTGTAATTTACTATATGTGTATTATTCACATTTTCTATCATTCAACACTAGTACATTGTCACTTTACATTCAAATTTTTTATTTCATCATTTTTCATCATTAAAGTTATTCACAATATTTATCATCTCAACAAATTGAGCTAAATAAGCAAATTTAAAATTTAAATGACCAAATTAATCTAACACATATTTAGCATATTTAAAATGATTATATTTAATATTAGATGATTTTAAATATTATTGATAAAATCAATCATTTGTTTGTTGGATTTTCTTTGGCCACACACGTTTGAAACCAGCTTATATCCATCTTAACTCTGGATCTATCAAGCGCCGAGAGGGATTAAATCTCTTGAGGTGCAAACCTTTCCTCAAGTTTTGCACTCAAAAAATAGGTTTGTACCTCAAGAGATTTGACCGCTCTCAAAACTTGATAGATTGAAAGTTATGATGGATCTAGGCTGGTTTTAGTTATAATTTTTACATTATTAAAATATTTTTATTTAGTGTGTATAAAGAAGTGAATACAGTAGAGTCTTAAATATAGTCATGTAGTCACAAATTTGTTAATTTGTACTAGTGTAATTTCAAGTGCCATCTAATAGCTTCCTAATATTCATATCACACTAAATGGTAATCATCATCTTAATATATTGGAATTGTATTGTGTTTAATCTAACAATGTCTCAACATCCCTACATGTTGGTGTTGATATGAAAAAATTCCCCTTGCAACTTCACATGTTTGTTTAGTGTGAGGACTTAATTAGACCTTTGTCCTAATCGAAGTATGATGTTCTTTAAGTAATTTTTATCTAATTTATTATAATAAAAGAAAGTACGTAAAAACAAATGAATGTGAAATTAATACACATTATGAAATGTAGTAAATGCAATGTGTAGCTAGAGTTATTTCATTGCCTACATCTTATGAAAAATTAAGGAATATCGAAGGTCACTTAAGGCATATGAATATCAACTCATAGATTGACATGGTATGAATGTACAAAAGGTTTTCATTTCATAATCATATTTTATTCAGTAGTTAATATTTTTTTTCTAATTATTTCTAATAATTCATTTGAGACCTCAAAATTTAGATTAACATGGTGTGAATGTACACAAGGTATTCACTTCATAATCATCCTTTACTCGCTAGTTAATATTAATTTATTCAAGTTTTTTTTTTTCCTTTTTTCTTTTTCTAACAACTTATTTAGACCTCAAAATTCGTCTAATATAATTTTTTTTCCTTCTCATTTACATGTTAATCAAAATTCATCCTTTTAGGCTTGTCAATCTAAATTCGGTAATTGATCCAATTTTAGTAACACATCACCATCCTTAATACAATAAACCACAAAAAGCTACCTATGACTTTGTGTCATGTTATTAATGTTTATTCTCACTTATATAAACATATTTTTGTATAAACAATTTTATTGATATACATCATATCTCAATAATTATTTTAATAAAATAATCTCTTATTCTTTCTCTTCCTCAACTTTTGTCATATTATGTGTAGAATATGTAACCACCCCTCCCATATGTACTTAGTTTCATTGACCTGCCAGGGTAAACATTCAAGGAAGAGATACGATGACATGACCCAACCTCCTAGGTTCTATTAAGGAAGTGGGGCTAACCACATATGAAAAATTGACATCTCATAACATTCTATAGGGGCTACAAGTCACTCGAAGATTGAGTAACCACCCCAAGTGGCCAAAACCTGAGCTTGACACCCTTTTCTTTGATCTCGATCCCCAACCGCACCCACAACAAGCCCTCCATGTGGTTGGAAGCCGCAAACCACATGCACAAGCATGCATCCATGCGGTTGCAACCAAAATTTTTCGGTTCAGAGGTAGTGGTCCTGGATTCTAAGCCATCATTTAAGGCTAGCTTTTAGACCATTTCCCAGAGCTTAGTAAGACTTTCCAGAAAGAGAAAAAACATCACGAAAAATCTATTCATACTAAATTTGATCGAGTACTTGACCTAACCTAGCCTAACCATGACAGTCATTTTGTCAAACATGTTGACGACATGTAATCTACAGGTCATGAATGCATATCTGAATATAGGGGTATGATACTTATCTAAGAATCATCAAGAATGTATAATTCCCTCTCATAATAGTTGCAATAAAATCAATTATATCATTCATTCATTAACCATTCATTAACAACCAAAATATATCAAACGGGAAAAATTTTAAGGATGAAAGATTATCTTGAAATTTAAAAACATTGACAAATCTCACTAGTCCCTAATATGCAAACTATAAAATGTTTATTGATATATTTGTAAAATGATTCAAATTTATAATGATTTTATAGATATTATCTATATAATTTTGGTGGTTTTTAAGGTAAAATAATTTTATATTGTAAAATTTAGACAAATTGTTTTGAGAAAAAATGGAAATTCGCGAATTGTTTTCTGGAAGATCATGGAAATTAGCCCACCTGTGAATATTAGCCCCTAAAAGTTTCAATGATATCAAGAGACATAGCTAGAACCTGTTACAAAACCATACTTATAACCAACATATAACCAAAATAATAACCATGATAGAACAACCATCAAAACCACAAAATAATAAGTATAAGTACTTAAGAAATACAAGAGGAAAATAGCTCTTATTAACATATACAAAAACCCAACCATGTGAGGGACTTCCATGTACCACCCAACCATATATTGGGTTGAACCAAATATCTCTTTCAACCAATCACCTCCACGCCATATTCCAAGCATGAATGCATGATCTCATGGAATAAACCAAATAAAATTAAACTAGGGATTCCAGAGGCCAAACCACCTCAACCCTCAACCAGTGGTTCCATCTCATAGTCGAACATCAATCACACTAACCAAATTGGTCTCTACCCAAGTTGTCCAAGGCTACAGGAACTAGTAACTCAACCCAAAACCTTCTAGGACTCCAGAGTGTTTGTCCAACCCAACTCCAAGACTAGTAACTCAACCCAGCAAGGGCTCCAGAGCATTTGTCCAACCTACCACTCCAAGACTAGTAACTTAACCCAAGTTTTTCCATGGATTCCAGAGTGTTTTTTTCTAACCCATAACCATAAGGAATTACAAGAACCAATCAAAAACAAATCAGTGGAAAAACCCACAACACCATGTCTATATAGGAAATGGAAAGGCTAGGTAAAACCACTATCAATGCACACTATCCTCCATGCCAATGACATATCATAACTAGATAATAAAATGAATATACCATGCATCCATAATCACTAAGGAAAATCATACAAGCAACCTGTTACCTGCAAATCAATTTAGCTGTAGTTGTTGATCTGCCTATTCCCTTGGGGTTTCCCACTTTCCTTTTCCTTATTTCTCCAAATCCAATGAAAACTAAAGTTCTCCAAGCATTCTCCAACAATGCTACAAGATTTCTTCAAGTGTGCAAGAGTATGAGAAAGAGAGAATAGAGAGAAAGCTCCACCATAGAACTATCAAAAGCTAAATCAATGAAAATCCATGAACTGATCCTCAGAAGCCCTTTTATCATTGGTGCCACTATTTTCTTCATTTTCCTCTAATTTTCCTTCAATTTTATTGTCATGCAATTTTGTGACCTTTCACCTTCATTTTCTCCCATTTTCCATTATTTTCATAAATAAAATGTCAATTAATGCCACTTTTCCTTTTCCAATGGCTTTTCCAATTTCCATAGCCATTTATTAATCACAAGTGATCCCCATCACTATGCTTTTTCCCAACATTCATCTTGGAATAAGTGTCCCATGACGTTGGTATTATTTTTATTTATTTACATAGGAAATCAACAAGGGGATGTCACAAACCCCTCCCCCTTGGGGGAACATCATCCTTGGTGTTTAATGACACTTATAAATCAACAAAACACATGCTTCCCATGGAGCTTTATAATAAAACTCGATACAACATTTACATCATATCATATTGCTGAAGACATAACCAACATACCATAAATACCATACAAATTATTGGATCCTTATAACACAACTCGATGCGGTAATTAAATACTTATGCATAGAAATAACCAAAACACAACATAAAAACATATATCAAAGCACATATTCTTAACCAGCGAATAGAGAAAGAGACATATTCTGCATCTAATCAACCATCTCCCATGAAGCTTCATCGGGCCCAAAGTGCTTCCAGTGCATTTTAACTTGCTTGATTCCAGAGCATGAGCATATTTCATTGCAAAATGTAGTGAGGTTTCGGCTGGAATTCTCCTTCCAGATCCACCTTCAATATAGACCAATGAATCACATGATAAAAATCTTTCACATACTTCTGAAGAAATGACACATGGAAAATATCATGGAATTTCATTGCTGGAGGTAGTGCAAGTTGGTAGGCTATAGGTCCAATTCTCTCAAGAATATTGAAATACCTGCAATAATGAGGTCCCAACTTGGCACATTATCCAATTCCCAAGGAGCTATTTTTGGGCTTGATGTGCATGTATGCATGTTCCCTAACCTGAAATTCCTTAAGCACCTTGTGTTATTCTTGATAACTCTTTTTCCTCTCTTGTGCTACCTTCAGATTCTTCTTCATAACCTACATTTCCTATTCCATCTCTGCCAAAATGTATGGTCCAATCAATACCTTGTTCAGTAGATCATTTCAACTTATGTGAGTACTAAAAGTCTACCCATAAAGTGCGTCAAACATACTCATCTTGAAAGATTCCTTATACCCATTATTGTACGCAAACGCCACCAATGGAATATACTCTTCCCACTTCTATTGTTGATGCATAATATACATTCTCAACATGTTCTCAAGAATCTTGTCGACTCTCTCTCTCTCTTAGTCTATCTGTAGATGACAAGTTGGAGTGAAGGCCAACTTTGTACCCAAACCTGCAAATAAATCCTTCCAAAAAATGGAACTAAACTTGACTTCTCTCTCTAACATAATCTTCATAGGAATATGATATGAAAATGGAGAAACACTCTTCCTATCAAAAATAGACCATGCTTTAACACTTCACAAGTTAACAAAATGGGTTTTTAAAGGTAAACAATTTTCAAGGTGAACAAGGTAAACATGAATCTCAAGGTGATAAACATGAAGAGAAGAAACCAACATTTGATGATGGAGTTCACCCCTCCTGGGCTACATCTACGAGCCTGCTCCAATAACTAGACCACTATATTGATTTTAGAAGTAAATGAGTACATACAACTTGTTGACAATAGAGCGGCTTGTTTCTCCTACAAAGAAAAATTATCCTACAAAGAATTTTCACTCAAAAATATGACTCCGAACAACATGTTGTGAAAATGTCAACATAAAAAGGACTCTCACACAATATGTCCTTGTACTCCATTAGAAATCAAATGCATAAACATGAAACTCCTCCACAATGAAGAGTTAAAAAGGGCTTCTCCTCTTAATACATTGAGAAAAAACTTAAAAGAGTTTCTCTATTGAAGTAACAACTGATGTAGATAAAACTAGAAGGTTGGAACCTCTAACTAGGCTCTTTCCATGCTAAAAAATGACTCCATACTGCTTCAAATTTGACTCTATGTCTAGCACTAAAAGACTTGATTCTACAAAAAAGTGCATCATAAATTTCTCAAATCAGAAAACTAAGGTTGGCATTGAGTCTAAGATAATCAAAAACCCCCATATGGGCTCTTATTGAGCTCAAAAAGGTTAAAATTTGAGCAAGATATGCTTCTTCAAGCCAAGATCTGCTATTTGTCCTGCAAATTGGAAAAACTTGCTAACTACATGACAATTTCTCCCTTTTCTTAGTTCATCGAGCGATAATTTCACCTGGACCGACAAGGTTTTTCCATAAAAAGTGAAATTTGTTTCCTCTTTAATTTTTCTAATAACCCTATGCACCATATTAGGACCACATGGCGCCCATAAGACCGGATGCCAGGGCCAACTACCTACCCCTTCCAATTTAGCTCCTCTTTTGTCAAGGTGTGGTCATGTCATGGAAATGTAGCTAGGGATCGAGGCAAACCACCCACCCCCACCGCTGGAGCTCATGGTTAACATTCATATCAATTGTTGAGAACCAAGGGTCGGGGCTTATCTACCCGTGCCCTTTGGTGTAGCCTCCTCCACCAGTCATATGTGTGCCGATGGGACCTAGGGTCGAGGGCTTATCTTCCCACACCTTCGCCTATGGTTGCATGGATGTCAATGGGACCGGGACTGGGTTCAAGTTCCCCTCCCCTCTCGCTAACTCCTTGCCATTTGTTATATGGTGAGAATGTTACCAGGGGATGGGGATTAATCCCCACTTGTCTCCCTTCTACCATGGGCACGTGGGTGTCATGATGACCAAGGGCCATGGTTACTGCCTAAACCCTCCTCCCAAAAACCTGAACACCATCAATTTAAATGTAACCAATGAAATATACGGTTAACAACTAATAATATGGCATGGCGGTGGATCACGGAGTTTTTGCACTGCTAGTTGAGGCATCAAACCCTGCCCAGGCCTTCGAGCCTATATAATTTTTTTTTTTTAAATCATCGAGGGTGATGTGGAATCCTATGATAGGGCCACCTTAGACCATACAAACCAACTATATTGCACCAAATGCACCTGTATGAACATGCCATGTGTCAAGACCTGATTGGTCCACTACCAACCATACCCTGCATAGTTAGCTGATGACATCAGTTATACAAACTTCCCATTCAACCTTGTTGTTGGCTTTCTATTTGTTGGTCAAAAAGGTCAAAAATCTCTATATATATTTGTTTTGTGTTTTATTCTCTCGTCATTGTTTATATTTTATTTTTAGAATTCATATGCAGAAAATTTTTGTATGGGGTTAAAAATACATTTGGAATCAGAGTTGTTTCGGCTCCAAGGGAACGCCTTTGTTGTTGAAAGGTTTTACTCGGTCATGTGGTAGACCCTGTTCAGTGAAATATTGGTGGGAGCAGTGGATAGATAGAGATTGAGAAATTTAATGGTCATAGTTTTGAGTTGCGGAAAATCAATATGGAGGATTCGTTGGTGGATAAAGATCAATGGATCACGATAGATTTGGGTACTAAACCAACGAAAATGTCTGTTGACGACTGTAAGAAGTTGGATTGGAAAGCAAAGAGTGCAATATGGTTGTGTATCTCAGATTCAATATTGTTTAATTTATCAAGGGAAGCTTTGAAAGGCTTTGTGGGACAAGTTAGGGACTTGGTACCAATCTAAGTCTCTGGTGAATAATTTTTTCATATGAAAAAAATTGCATAATTTGATGATGAAGGATGGAGACTTGTTGATAGAGCATCTGAACACCTTTAATACTATGGTAAGCCAATTTTTATCTATTGATATTAAAATTTCATATGAAGATAAATGCATCAATTTGTTGTGTTCTCTACCAGATTCATGGGATAGTCTGGTTGTTTCAATAGGTAGCAATACAACTACCTTGTAGTTTGATGATATAGTCTCATATTGATGTCGGATGAGATGAGACGAAAAAATATGGGCAGTCATAATGGTGATGACTTGTCTATACAAGGATGATCCCAGAACATAAACAAAAAGAAGTCCTCGAGTGGTGCGCTTTCTAGAGGCAGTGGGTTCCGGTTGAGGGAAGAACACTAGAGGAAACCACTGCATAGTTTTGAATGCTAAGGGAGGATGGGTAGATAACCCCTTGAATAAAAACAAACTTCCCTTTGCATAACAAGTGTGAATCCCCATCCCCAAAGATGACATGTACTATGTAAAGATAAAAGAGTGAATGAATCTTAAGATCGAAAAGGGGAGCTTGAGATCATCAACTTACCAAATAAGTGACTAAGGAACGAATGATCACATGATCCATAGTAGGCTCTAAAATTTGAGTACAAGCCAAAAGTTTGGAGGGCGTTGGAGTCGCTACAACACTTGGCGACACACTGGTTGAATTCCAACTTCTTTGTCTTGGTTCGTTCAATCTAGGGCCTTGGTCCATCAGGGAGTATTGATTCATCATGAACATTACTTTGACTTCCCCACTTACCCCATGGACATACATGGTTTGCCTTGTACTAACTCAGTTGAACATAACACAAGATTCAACCAAATCACAATGTTTCAAATTGGGAAGGGTAGTTTGACTCGCGAGCTTAACATTTTCATAGTATAGTTTTTTTTATCTCTGGTGTTTCTCCGTTGCCAGCTGGCCTAGATAGTACCCTAGTGGAGTCACACAGGAACAAAAGAATTTATCCACTGGTAGTGAGCCTAGACAATACCTTGGTGGAATTGCTTGCTTCACCTCTCTATGCCAGAATCCTTTCTCTTATTTCGCCTTTTTTATTTTTGAAAGTTAATTTTGCATAGGCACTTATTTATTTTTGGGACGGAAGAGGGATCCCAACTTATTGAGAGAAAGAGAGTTTTTTCCTTCAAATAAGCATATAAATACCTCTGATTTAGGGTTTCTCATTTATATTTTTCCCCTTCTCCATTTCTACTAGTTGGATAAGCTTAAACACACCAAAGTAGAAAACTAAGTACAGGCATGAGGTTCTGATCCAGGAGGATATTGGTGGCCCCCAAGTCCACTTGGACCCTCACCATTGTTTCTTTTAGCTTTTCAGTTTCCTTAATTGTAGCACAGTTTAAAATTGTTAGCATTTTTTTCGGGTCTCAAACTTCCAGAGCCATTTTGAGGCCCTAAACAACGTTTTTTGGGAAAACTGGGAGCAACATGCGTCCATCGACCGATGTTGCTCTTCCCAAGGTTTTAGTTCTTGGATAGATATTTCTAATGAATTATTGTACGTGTCAAACAGAGATCGTATGCCAAATTTACGACCCCAGGAAGTTGATGTACCAATTTACCCAAACGGGGCCCACAGTTTGGCGTTTCATCTTCTAGGGTTAGGTTTTTGGATGTTTAGGATTTTCCATTATTTTTCAACAATAAATAGGCCTTTGAGCTTGATTGTAACATAGTTCAGAGGCATGTAGTTACCAAATCTCTTCTCGGAGATAAGCTACCATCACCATATTTGTTTCTTTCCATTTTCTGTTTGTAAGCATATCTCAGTATTTTACATTAATGAAATGAAGTATTATTTCCACCACATCTTTGTGTTTCCTGTTTAAATTTGGATCAGTGGTATCAGAGCAGTCTACTTTTTCTCTATTTTTCTTTGCATTTCCTCAACGAGGTTGGGATATAAGGAGTTAGGGCTTGAACTGGTCGAACCTTTGCAAGACCAGCCTCGCAAAACCCAACAGCCTCCCATGGCGGATGAAAAGAAAGATGAGGGAGTAGGCGATCCTATCAAAATCTTGCTCAAAGAAGCCCTCAAGTGACAAAGGAATGCGATGATGGACAACTTTTCCCAGATCCTTCAGCGGCTACCCAAGGGCAACGCATCGGCTTCCCACAGCTACTCTAGAAACGCCACACCGTTTAAGGTACAAGTTAATTTTGAAATCCCCATATTTGAGGGTTAGATAGACACAAATGCTATCGATAAATGGTTAAATCTGCTAGAGGGTTATTTTTCTGTTCATGATTTTTCCAGTCGAGAAAATATTATTTTCGCTCTTCTCAAAGTAGCCCCCGACATCAAGGACTGGTGGGAAACCTACTCCGAACAGAAGGATGAAAGTACCAGCTCACTATTTTCAGCCGCACCCACCTTGAATTCATTCCGATATGCCATCAAGGAGTAGTACTACCTTGTCAGAAGCTATGAGGATCAATACATAAAGTTGACCATGCTGCGGCAGGGAAGGGACCAAGACATTCTGGAGTTTACCAATATTTTCCATACCCTTCGCACAAAGTTGGGTATCAAGGATTTGGAGCAGCATTTGATACTCAAATACCAAGGCTACCTACACAAGTACATCCAGAAAGAAATAGAATTCCTGAACATCTCTTCGCTTGGCACGGCATACCGATATGCCGTCAAGGTCGAGCAAAAGTTTAAACAGAAGAAGCAAGATTTTCGATGCAAATCTGAAGCAAGGGAAAGGTGCCCTCAAAATGTAGAACAAAGGACAAAGCCAAGGGAGGGTGGCCCAAGACAACCCGCCAAAGCTGCAAGCAAAGAACAATGACACGAAGCTGAAAAAGGACACGAGAAAAAAGTGTGAGTTCTATAAGAGCTCCACTCACAACACAAGTGAGTGTCAGGCCAAGCAGTCACTGGTGGTGGAGCTAAAGGTTTCAGAATCAGATGCATGTTCTAACTCTGAGTTAAAACCCAACAAGGGGAATGACAAAGGGAAGCAGATTATTGATGTGGAGCCCAATGCCACCGTTGCCACCACGAAGATCCAGAAGGAGGAACCCGAAGATCTAGAGGAGGAGGAGCATCTCTTCCACTCCCAGATGTGGGTAAAGGGATCCCCACTATAGTTCATTGTCGATAGTGAGAGCCAAAAGAACCTCATTTCAGCAGAGGTCATGAAGCGGCTGGGCTTACCAACCATAGCACATCCACAACCGTACACCATCGGGTGGCTTCACTAAGGACGAGATCTTCACGTGAGCCAGCAGTGTTGCCTTCCATGCAACATCAAGCCCTTCACGGATGAGGTATTGTGTGACATTGCTCCCCTTGAAGTCCGTGTTGTATTATCAGGACAACCATACTTGTGGAAGTGACATGTTGTGTATGAATCAAGGGCCTGTGTTGTTATTATTACTTTTGGAAATAAGTTGTACAAGATACCGAAGGTAGCACCGCCTACTGTGATCTCTTTGGTTACTGCAAAACAATGCAGTAAGTTCATTTCCAAAACCGGGAAATTCATTTTCCTGATGATACACCTTCAAGGAAAGAAGAAGACGGTGGCTACGACCTCCAGACAGGGCCCCTCCACATGACAACTACAGATGGACAAGGTCATGGAGGAGTATGAGGACATCTTCACCTCCCCTGCAGGGGTTCCTCTACATTGTTAGGTCAAGTACTCCATCAATTTGACCCTAGGGGCACTGCTACCTAATGGAACAATCTATCGGCGCTCCATTTTGGAGAACGATGAAATCAAGTGGCAGATTCAGAAGCTGCTATAGAAAGGTCACATCCATCCGATTTCACCGCCCTGTGGGAGCCTGATCGTGTTGGTACAGAAGAAGGATGGGACTTGGAGACTCTGTATTGACTATTAGGCGCTGAACAAGACCACTGTCCGTAATAGGTACCCGATCCCACGGATCGATGACCTCTTGGACCAACTGAAGGGGGAAAAATATTTTAGCAAGATTGATTTGAAATTAGGGTATCACTAGGTACCAATCAAACCCTTTGATGTGTGGAAGAATGCCTTCATGGCCAAGGAGGGCCTTTTCTAATGGTTGGTTATGCCTTTTGGATTGACGAATGCTCCTGCAACCTTCATGAGGCTAATGGATGACATCTTGCGGCCATTCACCAACTCAATTGTAGTGGTATACTTGGATGACATCCTGATCTTCAGCCAGAGTTGGGAAGAGCACCTCCAACACATCCGACAGGTTCTCCAAACACTGCGGCAACACAAGTTATGTGCCAATTTGGGGAAATGCACTTTTGGCATGACCCAGGTTCAGTATCTGGATACATTATTGATGAACATGGGGTGCATGTGGATCCAGCCAAGATCCATGTCATTTAGGATTGGCTATCTCCAACCACTCTAACAGAGCTCCGCAACTTTCTAGGTCTTGCCAACTTCTACCGCAGGTTCGTGTTGGGATTTTCTCATATCACTTGGCCCTTGAGTCAAGTCACCAAGGGAAGAGCGAAAGAAAAATTCTTTGATCTGAATCTCAACAGAAGGCATTCACAAAGTTGAAAGACCACCTCTGCTCGGCACCAGTGCTTGTATTTCTAGACTTGCAACAACCATTTGAGGTCGAGATAGATGCATCTGACTATGCTATTGGGGCAATCCTTACTCAACATGGGCATCCAGTGGCATATCACAGTGAGACACTTTCAGACATAGTCAGGAAGTATCCCACTTATGAAAAAGAGATGTATTCTATTGTGAGGCCTACCAACAATCAAAACATTACATTTTGGGGAAGGAAATGGTTATCCACACAGATCACCGACCCCTCCAGTTCATACAGACCTAAGGGAAATTACAGAATGATTACCATTAGAAGTGGTCCACATACCTGCAACAGTTCCATTTGAATATCAAGTATAAGAAGGGAAACACTAATAATGTTGCATATTGCCTCAATCGACCACTGATCATGTCATTAACCACCGTGCTCAACTCTTATGGGCACGAGACTTTTGACTGGCCACTTCTCTACAAAAGCGACCCAAACTTTGGCCACACATACTAGACACTCTTGGAGGGTCAGCATGTTCTAGATTTTCACCTCCAGGATGCACTGTTGTGCCACCTCGGTCACCTTTGTGTTCCTTCAAGCGAGCGTGCCAAGATGATTTGGAAAGCATACTACAGTCGAGCTGCTGGGCATTTCAGCGTCGAGACATGGTGGCAGTACTACAGAAGTATTTATACTCGCCAAATCTTTGATGGGATGTCGGGATGTACATCAGATCATGCATTTCCTGCGACATTGCCAAACCAACAGTCAAGAAGAAAGGCCTCTATACTCTATTGTCTACCCCTAGTCGACCTTGGGAATCCGTCTCCATGGATTACATGTCAGGCCTTCCTTCCACTAAGCATGGAAACGACTGTGTTTTTGTGCTCGTCGACAGGTTCTCAAAGATGGCCATTATGGTGGCCTGCAAGAAGAATATCACAGTAGAAGCCACTGCTAAACTCTTCTTTGAATGAGAGTGGGTATAATTTGGGATCCCATAGTCTATCATCTCGTATCGGGATAGCAGCTTCCTCAGTACATTTTGATCCAGTCTCTAGTCGATGCTGGACACCAAAATCACTAAGTCCACAACCTTCCATCCTCAAACTGATGGTCAAACAAAGGTTGTCAACAGGATGATTATACACATTCTGCGCATGTACAACTCAAAGCATCCACGCACATGGGATGAGAGCCTCCCCTATGTTCAGCACAGCTACAACCGGGCTCTCCACAGCTCGACTGGCCACAACCCTTTTCAAGTGGGCTTGGGATTCTAGCCACTATGTCCCATTGATGTGGCCATGCCATTTGTAGCTACTCACGCAGATTCAGCTAATGTCCATTCTGAAAAAATAAGGAAAACAGCTTCATTGAGCACATCCAACATATTCACCATCAAGTCCATGACATTATGGAGAAATAAAATTCCAAGTACAAGTAGCGACTTGATCAACATCGGGTCCCACACATGTTTCAACTGGGCGATAAAGTCTGGTTGCATTTTCAAAAGGAGTGCCTTACCGGAGCCTATCGGAAACTCAGACCACTCTGATATGGTCCTTACACCATTACAAAGGCCGTGGGAGACAATGCATTTGAGCTCAACATTCCCCCATTCCTTGGCCTACACCCAGTGTTCAATGTGGACTACCTTCGGCCATACTTCCCACCATTACTAGACATATCGAGCATTGCAGAACAACTAACACCCACAGAGTTAAATCCAAATTGCATGGAACAAGCTGCAACTGATCGGATCATGGACACACAGATCAAGCACACTCACCAGCAGAACATCCAACTATATCGAGTTGTCAAAGCAGGCAAACTCCTTCACCAAGGCAAGTCGCTCACCTGGGACCAAGTTCAATAGAAGTTTCCTCATCTCATGGAGGAACTCAACGCAATGGGGACCATTTCTTTCTAAGGGGGGAGGAATAATCCAGGTGGATATTGGTGGCCACCCGCCAAGTCCACTTGGACCCCCACCATTTTTTCTTTCAGCTTTTCAATTTCCTTAATTGTAGCATAATTTACTATTGTTAGCAGTTTTTCGGGTCCTAAACTTCTGGAGCCGTTTTGAGGCCCTAAACGACGTTTTTTGGTAAAAGTAGGAGCAACATGGGTCCATGGAATGATATTGCTCTTCCCAAAGTTGTAGTTCTCGGATAGATCTTTCTAATGAGACATTGTATGCGTCAAACGGAGATCGTATGCCAAAGTTACAACCCCGGGAAGTTGATGTACCAATTTACCCAAACAGGGCCCACAGTTTGGCGTTTCATCTTCTAGGGTTAGATTTTTGGATGTTTAGGATTTTCCATTATTTCTCAACAATAAATAGGCCTTCGAGCTTCATTGTAACACAGTTCAGAGGCATGTAGCCACCACATCTCTTCTCAGAGATAAGCTACCATCGCCCTAGCTGTTTCTTTCCATTTTCTGTTTGTATGCATATCTCAGTATTTTACATTAATGAAATGAAGTATTATTTCCACTGCATCCTTGTGTTTATGGTTATGTTTGTAATTTCTTGTGTTCCTTTTTAAATACGGATCAGGTTCCTAGATTGGACAAATGAGTTCATGGGTGGACCAAAGTTATCCTTATGGATGGATCGTATCTTCCGTCAATACTTCATCAGCCAAAAGTTACAACTGAACACAAGGAAGACGGACACAAAACTAGTCAAGAGTTGTAGTGTCAAAAGACTCTTTGAATTTCAGCCACATATACATTCAGAAGCCAGGACGCAGGTCCAGGCACAACACTTAATCGAGTAGTGAAATCAAAAGGAAAAATGAGCAAGGAAGTAATCGAAACAATAAGAAAGAAGACACATAACCTAGAAAACAAAATCGAAAGATGAGACAACAAAATGACTAAAGTAAACATGATGTAAAACCATAATAAGAAAACCAAAATGAACTCTGGGGGATGAGTGCAAGATGAGTTCAAGGAAAGGAAAACTAATATGTAACTAATCCTACTCCTATCCTAACATCTAGATGATCGAGGTTACGTGCAATGAAATTTCCAGTGAAGCCACCATAGTCATTCCCAACCTGCATCCACAAAGATACAAATGACTAAAATAGATAAAAAGTGATGTGCAACAGAAAATATAGAAACTTGAAAATTTTTCATATGGGAAGGAAGGTATTTCCTGTCGTCAAAAAGACGTGTCACAACTACTACTCTTACCCAATACACATGCTTACCTCTTTGATGGATAATGCTTTTCAACAAACCTTAGAAGCCTCTTGTGGGTGCCTTCTCATTTGCACTGATATTCTTAGCAAGCATGAGGAAATATTGAAACTTGTTTCCTACAACAGAGCTTTCCAAGTAAGATTGTTCCAGTTATTTAGTGGTTGGATCGTAAAATTCATGATGGCCATCTTGAAAGATCGGTGATCTCTAAAAAGTTGAATTTTCGATTCAGGAAGTAGGATCACGATGGGAATATTGTAAAGAAAAATATATTTGATCATCCTTGGCATTCATGCCAAGACATTGAGGACCTGCCATAACCATTAGCAAAGGTTGGAGTGACTCACTTTCTTGACAAAAATATGGAGAGATAGATGTTAAGCAATGAAGATCAGAGAGCGTGAAGCAACTTTTATCAGATGTAATGATGGAAAAATGATAAGTTGAATGACAGTCACCCAAGATAGAGAAATGATTAGATGAGCTAGTTGAGATGTTAGATTCCCGATTTGCAATGAATAAAGAAAAATCCATTTGAACAATCATGCGAATTCTCTGAACAATGGAACCAAGTTCACTATGAGCTAGATATGATAGATAAATTTGCAGTGCAAGGTTCATAAGAAGGCCGAGGAGCTGACCATGAAGAGGGAAATTCGATAAGTATGTTTGCAGGCAAAGATAGTCTTTGAGATGATCAACTTCATAATTCCATGGCTTCACGAGAGATGAACATTCCCAACCCGAGTTTGACGTAAGATATTTGCATGAAGACAAATGAGCTGTAACAAATTCGTAAATTCGGTCATACGTGAAATTTTGAAAATTTGAAAGATCACACTCGAAATAGCAAACATTCTTACACGGGGATCCACATAGATAGACAGATTGTGTGTGAGAAACTAGCAATGATCTGGTTCAGGGGACTTACCAAAGTCACAAAGTTCTAACATAACCATCAACAAACGTTGAATTTTTGCCAATTTTATAACACTAAAAACCTTCATTGTAACCTCTGCTAGAACGTATTTTCCCTGTACTATTTGGAATGTGGTGGGTCTTCAAGCTAATTTTAGATTCTATAAAATCATGATTCACATTCCTTTGTTCTCGTCATGATTTTCATGGACTACCTTATCACCATTAACAAGCATTGCTTGTAGCAACTTTCTCAAGCCTTCCTTCAAGCCTTCCATTTTCGCTTCTAAACCATCCTTAGAACCTTCCATGTCTTCTTTTACATTTAATTCTAAACCATCCATCTTAAAATTCATCATTGCTTCCAATTCATTTTTGGTTACTCCTTGTGAGAGCAAAATATTTTACGCTTGGTCTTATAGTTTTGATATATCATGTTGCATTTATTCCTCTTTTTCATGTGTCATAATAGGGCTTTCTATTGGCTTATTGGGTGTATCTATTTCTTTTTGTAAGGCATATTGGAACCATTTAATCCTATCTATGATTCACTATGCCCTTTGAATCACTTCAAATTGATTTTTCAAACAAAATAAGGAAAAATTTAAAAAAATACACACTTTTTCTTGCTTTTAGGAATTTGATATTGAAACTATTGTACCTTAGTAGTTTTAGATTTTCAAGGTCTACAATTTATTCCAATGGTATCCCTTTGAGTCTTCTTTCTAACGCCATAAGTCATACCAAGATTAGATTCTTCAAGATAACGTTATGTGAAATATCCCATAATGACCTAATTATGGATTGGTTTAGTAGAGCAAAATTTTATAGAATTCCTTGTGTCACTATTTCAACCTTTAACCCTGAAAACGATACAAGAGAAGCTACAGTCCATGTAATTTCATCTAGATTTTATGAAATTAAAATTTTATGCACGGATATAAAGTTATGATGATTTCCCCCAGAACACCTGTTTGAGACTAAATTATGGAGCATGTTGAAACCATAACTTCCTTGGACAATAACTCAAAAAATGTAGTGAATCAGATCGAAATTTTTTACATGATATTCATCAAGACTTTGGTTCCACATGGTCCAAAGTTTTGCTTCTAAAGCCTCACCAAAAAAATTTATATCAAATATTCCAGTTGACCTATTTGAAGCAGTGAAACCCCAGAATACAAAGCTTTAATACTAAATGTTATGTAATTAGATGAAAAAACAGAAGAAAAAATGGATCAGCAACTTGAAATAAGCCTCTTCTATGGGGAAACCACCTTTTACATCACATAAATGAATTATTTTTGGATGATTCAAATGAAAAGAACCCCTTGGTATATATAGGAGTCTAAAGAGTCATCATATAATCAGGGCCTTCATAACAATAATAATGTATGGGCTTAACAATAACAAGAGTGGGCTTCTATGGGGAACAACAATAAAAATGTGCGGGCTACATGGGGCTCAAAATTAATAGTAGGGGGATATAGTAGCATTATAGGGACCTAACGTTATACCATTTGAACTTAGTAATTCGCCTTGAACATTTCAAAGCTCGATGAATTCTATTTTTGAACCATTCCTTAGAAATTTTGTGTCAGTAATTTTGATGACATTTTAATCTGTAGAAAATATTTGAAGGAGCATGTACAACATGTTGAAATGGTCTTGAAGATATTGGAAGAATAACAAATATATGTGAAGCCTTCACCACGTGCCTTTTGGGTTCAAGAAGTGGACTATACTTGCGTCATATTATATCTCATAAAGGTGTCCAAGTGGACCCTATTACAAGCCATTTTGTCACATCAACACAATAGGCTTGTAAACCGGATCAATCAAAATCCTAGAACACTTTTTCATAACCCCTTCACAAACCCCTAAGCATCACTTCTCCAAAAACTCTGACTTTATGGGACAATGTGCTCAAAAACCTTGTTTTTAGCCTCAATGCACCTTACCTCTTTAGCCACCTATGTTCAATGCATGTTGCATACCTATCAGCCAATGTTGGTCATCACTTGTTGCTCCCTTCAGCAGGTGCACTGATTCTAGAAATTCAGGAAAGAATAAAAAGTATTTCTGAAGCTTCCTCTTCCAAAAGGTATTTTTAACAATTTACCATGGATATAGAGCTCGAACCCTATCTTGGATACCTTATCTCTTATCCCTTGAGATCATCTTCCCCTCTTAAGTGGATCTCAATCCTAGATTGGTGATTGGATAATAATTCCCAAACTACCCCACTCCTCTTGTAAATTCACTACCTCCCATAAGGTCTAGGTTGGCTTTTGGAGATTGCTAGCTCCCTCATGTTGTTGCTTTGAACCTAAAGGAGTCATCATAGCCATGAATTAGGGTTGGTGTTGAGGTGTTCTTTTTGGAAAGGAAGGACAAGTCAAATAGGGAGATGTCTACAAGTTTGGCTTCTATTTATAGTTGTAAACTCTCTCTTATATTTATCAATGCAAAGAGAATCTTGTTCTCCTATATTTGTTTTGTTATGTTTGCACTCATGTATTTCAATGCAGGTTTGATTCATTGAATGTATATTTTATTATGTTATGTGGATTGTGGTTCCTTTGCTCATTTTAGTCATGCGTGCAGGTTCTGTTTACAAAAATGGAGCTAGAGTTGTAACTTACAAGCAAGGAGGAAAGGAAGACTTGCTACATATTCCAGGTAGAATTCTTTCCCATTTTCTGATTTCTCTAAGGGAAAATTGAATATTTTTTCCTTCTGTTTTTCTACATCAGACCACTAGATCTAGGGAATTCACCTTTGTCCGCAATCATGAAAATTCTGCATAACAAATTGGTGACTGAACTATGGAATAATTCTTCACTTAGTGGTTTCGTTGACCTTAGCAAATTTTTCACCTCTTAAAACGATCTCGATTGACTCACTCAAACATTGATTGACCTTAGGAAAACCACTTTTTTAGCTTGATTTGGTTTTTTGTGTTGTGATTTGAGTAAATTTCCCCAGTGCACCCTTTGCTCTGAGACAGATCACTTCAGTTCAACTGGTCCTTCTCCATGCCTGTGTTTTTGTGCATTGATGTCTATTCTGCAACTACGTTGATTCTTGTAGGATGAAAAAAATTTCATTTATTTTCCTTTCTCTTTATTCTACTTTAGTTTAGAAAGTTTTTTCGAGTTTTTGAGTTTGCATGTGTCTCTACAAAGCCAATCCCTTATGTGAAATTACATGTTGTTCTTTCATTTTTGCAAAAAAATATTCCCCCTCAATCGCCAAGCAGGGGGTGTTGAATTGTGTATGACTATTAATCACCTCTAAGTGTCATCAATTTTTGATAAAAAATTGTTTTTTTCTTTCTTTCTTCTTGCCAATTTGGGTTTGTATACATAGATTGATTGTTGAATTTGAAAAGTAACTTTTACATTATAGTTAAAGTATGTGTGGTTTATTTTTGTCAGTGATCAAGTTGCATTCTTATGTTTCTTTGCATTTGAAACATTAAAATAAAAGAAAAGGAAAACCACTATTTCCATTACATATAGGGATTTCATTTTGATTGGAATAGTGAAGTTTACGATATCGATTGTTGTATCATGTGTTTGTTTCATTGTTGATTAAATTCTTCTTGCCCTACTTAGTTAATGCTATCTATGATTAACTATGCCCTTTGAATCACTTCAATTTGATTTTTCAAACAAAATTATGAAAAATAAAATAAAATAAAACGCTTTTTTGTTGCTTTTAGGATTTTGATATTGAAATTATTGTATCTTAGTAGTTTCCGATTTTCAAGGTCTACAATTTCTTCCAATGGTATCTCTTTGAGTACTAACACCCTAAGTCATACCGAGATTGGATTCTTCAAGATAAAGTTGTCAAATATCCCATAATGACCTGATTATGGATTGGTTCAGTAGAGAGAAATTTTATAGAATTCCTTGTGTCACTATTTCAACCTTTGACCCTAAAAACAATACAAGAGAAACTCTAGTCCGTGTAATTTCATATATATTTTACGAAATTCAAATTTTATGAACGGATATAAAGTTATGATGATTTTCCTCGGAACACCTATTTGAGACTATACTCGGGACAATGTCGAAATCATAACTTCCTTGGACATTAAATAAAAAAATGTAGTGAATCAGATCGAATTTTTTTACATGATATTCATGAAGACTTTGGTTCCACGTGGTCAAAATTTCAGCTTCTAAAGCCTCACCAATTTTTTTTTTATCAAATATTCCAGTTTAACTGTTTGAAGCAGTGAAACCCTAGAATCCAGAGCTTTAATTCCAAATGTTCCATAATTAGATGAAAAAAAATAAGAAAAAATGGATCAATGACTTGAAAATAAGCCTCTTCTATGGGGAAACCACCTTTTACATCACATAAATGAAATATTCTTGGATGATTCAAATGAAAAGAATCCATTGGGATATATAGGAGTCTAAAGGGTCATCATAAAATTAGGGCCTTCATAACAATAATAATGTATGCACTCAACAATAACAAGAGTGGGATTCTATGGGGCACAACAATAAAAATGTGGGGGCTAAATGAGACTTAAAATTAACATCTGGGGGCTACACTAGCATTATAGGGACGGAACATTATACCATTTGGACTTGGTAATTCGCCTTGAATATTTCAAAGATCAATGAATTCTATTTTCAAACCATTCCTTAGAAATTTTGTGTTAGTAATTTGGATGACATTTTAATCTATAGCAAATATTCTCAAGAGCATGTACAACATGTTGAAAGGGTCTTGAAGCTATTGGAAGAATAACAAATATATTCAAAACCTTCACCCCGTGCCTTTTGGGTTCAATAAGTGGACTATACTTGTGTCATACTATATCTCATAAAGGTGTTCAAGTGGACCCTGTTACAAGACATTTTGTCACATCAACACAATAGGCCTATAAACTAGATCAATCAACATCCTAGAACACTTTTTCATAACCCCTTCACAAATCCCTAAGCATAACTTCTACAAAAAGTCTGACTTTATGGGACAATGAGCTCGAAAACCTTGTTTTTAGCTCCGACGCACCTTACCTCTTTAGCCACCTATGTTCAGTGCATGTTGCATACCTATCAGACAATGTTGGTCATCACTTGCTGTTCCCTTCCGCAGTTGCACTAGTTCTAGAAATTCAGGAAAGAATAAAAAATATTTTTGAAGCTTCCTCTTCGATAAGGTAGTTTTAACAATTTACCATCGATATAGAGCTTGAATACTATCTTGGAGACCTTATATCTTATCCCTTGAGATCATCTTCCCCTCTTAAGTGGATCTCAATCCTAGATTGGTAATTGGAAAGAATTCCTAAACTACCCCACTCCTCCTGTAAATTCATTGCCTCCCATAAGGTCTCGGTTGGCTTTTGGAGATTGTTAGCTCCCTCATGTTGCTGATTTTAACCTAAAGGAGTCATCATATTCATGAATTAGGGTTGGTGTTGAGGTGTGATTTGTGAAAAGGAAGGACAAGTCAAATAGGGGAGAAGTCTACAAGATTGGCTTCTATTTATGGTTGTAAACTCTCTCCTATATTTATCAATACAAAGAGAATATTTCTTTCATGTATTTGTTTTTTTATGTTTGCACTCATGTATTTCAATGCAGTTTTGCTTCATTGAATATATATTTTATATTATGCTATGTAGATTGTGGTTCCTTTGCTTATTTTAGTCATGTGTACAAGTTCTAAGTACAACACTAGAGCTAGAGTTGGAACTTACAAGCAAGGAGGAAAGGAAGGCTTGCTACATATTCCAGGTAGGATTCTTTCCCATTTTCTGATTTATCTAAGGGAAACTTGAATATTTTTGTCTTCTGTTTTTCTATATCAGACCACTAGATCTAGGGAAATTCACCTTTGTCTGCAATCGTGAAAATTCTGCATAACAAAATTGGTGACTCCACTACGGAATAATTCTTCGCTTAGTGGTTTCATCGACCTTAGCATATTTTTCACCTCTTAAAATGATCTTTATTGACTCACTCAAACATTGATTGACCTTAGGAAAACCCGTTTTTGAGCTTGCTTTAGTTTTTTATGTCGTGATTTGACTAAATTTCCCCAGCGCATCCTATGATCTGAGAAAGAGCACTTTAGTTCACCTGGTCCTTCTTTATGCCTACTTTGTAGTGCATTGATGTCTATTCTACACGTGTTGATTCCTACAGGATGAAAAAAAATCATTTATTTTCCTTTCTCTTTATTCTACTTTAGTTTAGAAAGTTTTCTTGAGTATTTGAGTTTGCATGTGTCTCTACAAAGCCAATCCCTTATGTGAAATTACATGTTTTTCCTTTCATTTTTGCAAAACATATTCCCCTTCAATTGCCAAGGGGGGTGGGTAGGTGTTGAATTGTGTATGACTGTTAATCACCTCTAAGTGTCATCAATTTTTGGTAAAAAAAATTGTTTCGTTCTTTCTTTCTTCTTGTCAATTTGGGTTTGTATGCATAGATTGATCGTTGAATTTAAAAAGTAACTTTTACATTACAGTTAAAGTCTGTGTGGTTTATTTTCATGAGTGATCAAGTTGCATTATTATTTTTCATTGCATTTGAAACATTAAAATAAAAGAAAAGGAAAACCACTATTTCCATTACATATAGGGCTTTCATTTTGATTGGAATAGTGAAGTTGAGGATATCGATTGTCATATTAGTTGCATCATAGGTATGTTTAGGTGACATCGAGTTTTGATCCTTGAAATTGAAACATAATTCAAGATCAACTCTAAAATTTATTGAATCAAGCTAAGTAGAATTTGGAACATTAACCCAAACATCTAGAGTTCTAGGTTATAGACATGTTCTAGCATCTTTAAGTGTACGAGTTGTCGTTTATTTCCAGCATTGTGCTATGGGGGTGATATCACTTTCCATATATGCAAGTGTATTAGATCATTCTCGACATACCTTGGGATATATCGGATGGTGCTCCATGCATGAAAATTATATGGGACCTCTCTCATTGTATGATTGTGCATTAGGAAACACAACTATAGACTACACTTCTGTGTACCTCCTCATATATTTTAGAAGTACACCATACGATGCAAGCCAACCTTAGGAATTTGAGTCAGCCACTTTGTCACTCGTGATACACTGAACACAACATTCAGGGAGATTTCCTATATGTACGTAAATCCTTGGTTCACCAAGGTGGTATATTGTAGTTCACAGTGATTTGGTAAAAGATTTTTCCTAGCTACCCCTTTTTGATTTATTTGTGCTGTTAACTTCTAAAGTTAATTGACCGTAGAGCAACATCCTCACAATGGAAGAAATCCTTATTATATTTCAGGTTGAGACTAATGGAAATATTTCCTGAGTTCACCAGTCAAGGAAACCCCTATGAGAAAAATCTTGGTCCTTTTCCTTCTTTCGAAGATATTGATGCTACTTTTATGGAAGCATTGTCCCTTCCCAGATTTACCATTGATTTTCTAGTTTGGTTGTTTTTTACCTCCTTGGTTTTGAATGTCCAAATATATCCTCAACCAATTTCTCCTCCACCTAAACAACGTCAACTTCAATTTGATCCTAAATTTAACCCTTTGCATTCTTCACCTATTTTATCTTCATCCTTTTCTTCCTCCTCTCATAGTGAAAGTCTTGATTCTAAAAACCAGAAAGCTAAGAAGAAGAAGAAGAAAAATAAGCAAGGGGGCAACTAAACAACCATTTCTCCTAATGAAACTAATGTTGAGAAACCTTCCAACAAGCCCTGTAAAATTAAATTCCCTTGCATGCTTTGTAAGTGTGGCCACCTTCTTAGATATTGTCTTGGTATTCCTAAGGTATTATAACTGTGGTACACATGCTCACATCATCCTTTGTCATCAGCTTCTGGAGATCATGATGGTGAAAAACCATCAATTAGTGATAGTAGGGTCCATGGGAAAAAGGATAAAGTTAAGTTTCCTTGTAGATTATGTGAAGGGAATCATCTTATTCACATTTTTCCTTATATGGATGAAGCCTCAAAATTGTTGGACAAAGTTACAACTTGTCAACCTCGTCTTTCAACTAGTTATCAAAAGCTTTCTCCCAATCCTCCATTAGTTGAAAAAGTGATTGATCATAGTCTAAATCCATTCAATCCCACTCTCTATGAATGTGAATCACAAGAGTACATTCCTGACTAACATTATTTGAGAAAATGGTTGACTTGGTTCCACCTCTTGTTGATCATAATTTTCCTGTAGATAGTGAGCCTCATATCACTCAAGTTATTCTCATTTCTTCGAGTTCCAATGAACAGGGGGACAATCCTATTGTTCCAATGGCACAGGGGTAAATCCTCCTATTCCCACAACACAGGGGAGTAGTTCTCTCATTCCTATAGCACAAGCAGTAAATTCTCCCATTCCCATGACACTTCATGTAGTATGGTCACTTCCTTTGATTGGATTTCAATAGCAGGATATCATCTTCCTCCTTACGTTCCCTTCTAGCTCATAATATAGGCTTATAATAAAACCGTACCTAGCACAGTCATATACGAAGGCGCGTTTGTTAGTATTTTTTCCTCAATTACTTGGCAAGATTTAGGTTCTTCGTAGTTTGTGGTCATTACCTAGAATCTATTTGCTTTTAAAAGAGGAACTGATAAACCATTAGGGATCCTTCCTCAGTTGCCTATTACTTTTGAAGGAAGGATTTTTTATATCAATGCGATGGTAGTCTAAGGCCCTTTGGAATTCAATTTACTCCTTTGGTGTGACTATGTTTATGATGTGGTAGCTCTTGTCTCTTCACTCTTTCATGTGATGTGTTTCCAACATGAAGGAAGAATCATGACCATTGACCAACTTCCATTCGTTGGTCCTAATTTGACTCCCAATAAACCATCTTCCCTAAATAGTCCTTATATGCAAGTGGTATCTCCACCACCATACATTAATTATGTGGCAACCTGTTCCATGCCCACATCTACTGATGATCTAGTAGGTGATGTAGTGCATCATGTATTGGGGGCACTGGGACTTGATATTTCCATTAGATCCCTTGATATGTATCCCTTATAGATCATTGTCCTCCCATCTAATGAGAACCTCTTGGAACCATGACCTTGTGGAGGTCATGATCAAGACTTACGGAGCAGAGTTCCTTTTCTTATGTCAAGCTCCTTAAAAATTGAAACAAATATCCAGAGCAGAGTTCCTTCTCATGTGTCAAGCTCCTTAAAAAATGAAACAAGATTCCAGAGAAAAGTTACTTTGCTTGTGTCAAGCTCCTTAAAAAAATGAAACAAGGTTCCCAGAGAAAATTTCCTTTCCTTGTGTCAAGCTCGTTAAAAAATGAAACAAGGTGCAGAGTTAAGTTCCTTTTCTTGTGTCAATCTCATTAAAAATTGAAACAAGGTGTCTTGGGCATAGTTATTTTCCTGTGTCAATCTCGTTAAAAAATAAAATAGATATCCTTCCCATTTGAGTCTTTGATTAGATCTCATAAATTCCCAGTCAAGTCTTTTACTTGATCTCAAAAATGCACCTTCATTACATCTACCTATTAGTAACTAGTAGTCTAATTAAGTGAATAAAATGAAGCTTAGGGGTCATGTGCCTAGAATTAAGTCATTATTCTAGGAGCAAGAAAACTTATTTCAAGCATAGTTTTCTTTATTTCAAACTTGTATAAAAATGAAACTACTCTCAAGCATAGTTTTTCCTTGTTTCAAGATTGTGTAAAAATGAAGCCAATTTCAAGCATAGTTTCACATGTTTCAAGCTTGTGTAAATATGAAACCATTCTCATCATATCCTCTCGCGTTTTTCATTTTTATCAACCTGATTCTTCCAAAGGAGCCTTGGTTTTCTCATTCCATCACCACCATTTTCATGGCCAATTATACGCTTTCACTTGGTTGTTTTATCCTTTCCTAAGGAAAAACTACGATAAGTGGTCTTATTAGCCTTCCTCTTAACCTCTATGCGTTTTGAGAAATTCCATCATGACCAGAACCAATTTCTACCCTGTATACTATTCGTTCTTGTAGTAATAGTCATCTTTCTACTCTTTTCAGACTCCCTAAACATGAAAAGATTGTCAAGCACGTGTATTTTCGAACTCATTAAAGTAAATGAAAATACGTCTACTCAGTATGAGTTTAACCCTTTTTTGGACTGGGATAGATTATTTATGAAAAATTAATACCTTAGTCAAACACAACTAAGAGGTTCTCTTGAGTATTTCCTTTTCCCTTTTTGGACTCAAGAGAAAATTTTACGAAAAGCAACCTGTGGAGTTTTCTTTTTTTTCTCTTTTTCAAACTCTCTAAACATGAAAAATAATTTGAGTTACACCTTCGTTGGACTTGTAAAAACATCAAAGAGCGATGGACCCATCAAACATAACGAGACCAAACCACTCCTTCTTAGTGTTTGTTAAATATACTCAGAGGGATTTATCTAAGTGAAGAAATTATAAATTAAGCATATGTTGTCCTCCTCAAACTTGTTGAAAATAAAGAGGTATTGACCAAAAATGGTTGGGGAAATTGAGAAAACACGACACTTCACCTAATAATGGCAACACGCCACTCTTAAACATGACACTCTTTCACCTCATATTTGTGATTGTTGGATTTGGAAATCTGCTTGTCTCTTTGGTTCATCAGACCATATTAAAATCATTCGTAATTGGTTTTGGGTCAACATTGCTAACTCCATAAAGTGTCGCCGATATGTTCAAGAGAATTCCATCAATCATTTTATACTAGAATAGTCATAATCCTTCATTCATGCCTATCATTCATATCATTAGCATCATTTTGTCTCAAATATTCATACCCGTTTCATGTCGTTGATTCACTTCATGTCGACATTAGCTAATTATCCAAGAAGTTGACTTAGAAACTCCCTTTGGTACCTCAAGGCTTTCATACATCAATGGCAAGTTTCCTCTCTTTCAGCGATAGGTCTTCATCATTTCCCTTCAACTAGGAGATTTTATGTGGTGTTTGACTTCAACTCATTTATTCACACTACATATTTTGTACTACAGTACCTTGAGAGCCATTAACAACATTAGTGGTTTCTCTCATGTATGTTAACAAATTACGTCATTGGCTAGTAATCATATGGTGTCGACCATGTTTGAATTCAACTCTTTTGCGCATGGTTAGCCTTATACATCGAGAGATAGAGTGATCGAGATAGAATACCCTGGATCTAGTTCCATCAATATGGGTTGCATTTCAAGGTTCATAAAAGATCACAGAGTTTGATGGCTATGGTCACACAAAATATTATCCAAGCATGATTCCATACTTTGTCATCAGTGGACAATATTTCTTGATCATTATACATGCAATATTGGCTTATATGTTGAGCATGGGTATGCTTCCATCAACAATGGTAACATGATGAAAATATATTGTAATAGATGATGATCTCAACCAATTGTTCTTGACCTGAACTTGTCACAAGTAAAGAATTTCAATCATTAGATATTGGTTCTAACATTGTACTCTAGGGGAAAATGTATTATAGGCCATTTTTACACATCAGCACAATATGCTTGCAAACTGGATCAATCAATATCCTGGAACACTTTGTCATAACCCCTTCACGAAGCCTTAAGAATCACTTCTCTAAAAAGTCTGTGTTTGTAAGACAATTAGCTCAAAAACCTTGTTTCTAACCCTAGTGCGCCTTGCCTCTTTAGCCAAATCTATTCAATGCATGTTGTATACCTATCAAACAATGTTGGTTAGCACTTATTGTTCCCTTTTGTAGGTGTGTTGATACTAGAACTTTGAGAAAATAAAATATATTTCTGAAGCTTCCAAGGTATTTTTAACCACCATGGATAGAGAGCTCGAATCTTATCTTTGAGACCTTATATCTTATCCCTTGAGCTCATCTTCCCCTCTTATGTGGATCTGAAGCCTAGATTGGTAATTGGATTAGACTTTTGAAACCACCCCACTCTTCCTATAAATTTACTGCCTCCCATAAGGTCTGGGTTAGCTTTTGGAGATTGCTAGTTCCCTCATGATGGTTATTTGAACCTAAATGAGTCATCATATTCATGCATTAAGGTTAGTGTTGAGGTTTTCTTTGTGACAAGAAATCACAAGTCAACTTAGGGAGACATCTACAAGATCATCTTCTCTTTATGGTGGTAATCTCTCTCCTATATTTATCAATACAAAGAGCATCTTGTTTTCCTATATGTGTTGTGCTATGTTTTCATTCATTTATTTCAATGCCATGTTGATTCATTGAATAGAGATTTTAGATTATTCTACATGGATTGCGGCTCCTTTACTTATTTTACATGTCCTGACGATGAACCACACTCGTTGGTTCGAAACGCGTCGACAAAGGTCTTTCTTGATGTGATTTACGCCGAAATCCTTCTTATATAATTATTTTACATGTGTGCAGGTTCTAATTACAACGCTTGGAGCTCGAGTTGGAACCTACAAACAAGAAGGAAAGGAAGGCTTTCTATAGATTCCAAGTAGGATTCTTTCACATTTTCTAATTTCTTTAAGGGAACCTTGAATCGTTTTTTTAATATATTATTCTAGATCATACCACTAGATCTAGGGAATTCACCTTTGTCCACAATTGTTAAAATTATGCATAGCATACCCTCACAAAAATAAATCTATAATGGAGTGGAAAGTCCCCTAATGTTAAGGAAACTTAGAGGAATTTTAGAATTGACTAGTTATTACCACAATATTGTCAAAAATAATATTTTCTTTTATAGGCATTACCTAGAAATTACTCTCTTTATGATCCGTAAAATGTCGTGTATATTCCACTGGACAATTTTTCACAACAAATTTGATAATATTATAATAAAAAACTGAGATTCTACACTATTACAATTTTATTAAACTTTATTATCTATAGATTTCACTATAATTAGTGCATGCATGCTAGTGGAAATTATGTAGAAAAGTATATAACAACAAAATATACTCACACACAGACACACACATAAGACACAAGATATGCTCTCTGGGAAACCCTTTTGGGAGAAAACCCAACTGGAAGGTGAGGTCGCATCACTCTATTTCTCTATTTGGAAATATGGCTGCAGGTAGAGAGAAGTAATGATTTTGGCCTGTGGTCTACCACAGTGCACAAATCATCTTTGTATGCTCTAACTCCTATCTCCCCTTGCTATATTTTCTCATTTATGGAATAAAATTATCTCGAAAGAATGGAATGCCTCTTCCTCCTAGTGGTCTAATTATAACACAACCCAATAACCTACTAGTGGCTAGTTTTGACTACATCAAGTCTTCACTAGATTCACAATATAGACTCTTCTAGAGACTTTTACATCATAATCACGTGGCTATCCCCTTTTCCATGAATAATGGGGACTAATGTGGCATCCTCTCAAACTATAGGTGTGAAAACAAGAAGGTCAACTTCTAAGTGGCATAACGTTTTCATACAGACTCTGATTAACACACTTATTGCACCATTGGAAATATCTCTGTGTGTGGAAAAGCATGAAATGGTGAAAAATGATAGCGGAAAACTTTTAACACAAAATAAATGTCATTTGATGCCTCAAAACACTCTTGGAAGGTTCAGACCCTATTTTTCCAAATTGGGGCCCGCTGGTAAAAGCAGTTTTGTGAGTTGATTCCTCCATTTTTTCCACTCCAAATTCATTGATATGGATGAAAAAAAATATAATGATCCAATTAAAATCACTTTATGTGTGTTTGTGTGTGTAGAAGGATCCAGTGCGCCTTGAATAAAAATGATAAATTTCAATCATTCCCCCAAAATACTAAAAATTTCTACATTCAACTAATAGAAAAACATATTCATAATTTTTTTTTTTTTTTTTTCTACATTTTCAATAATTTAAATCACGTCGCTAAATTAAATTCATTGTACCTTAAATAAAATTTATAGCACTCAATAACCCCAAAAAACACTATTACTTTCAACATTCAACAAACAAAACTTATATTTGGAAAGAAATTTGGAATACCTTCAAATTTGAGGAGAATGTTGACAGGACCTCTTCAAAATATTTACATACACATTCTTCAATTCCTTCAATTCTAAATTCTTTGTCCACCTTTTGAGAAGCCTCCATGTTCAATCTATGGTTTCTATGTAGAGAGAGAGAGAGAGAGAGAGAGAGAGAGAGAGAGAGAGAGAGAGAGTATTTCCCTCCCTTCAAACGAGTTAATAATAAGAATCAACGAACCACTATGATTTCTCAAATTTACCTCAAAACCTTCCATTTTACCAAATTTCACCTTTTAATCCAATTTTGAAACTCTCAATTTCCTCTTAGGCTAAATGTTTTGTACAAAATCCTCTTAACTTCATGTGAAAATTGAGCCACTACACTGCTTCACATCCAATAACTTAGGATTTCATAACCATGCACAATTCATGTGAGGTAAATGGACCACAAAGTCTCTACTTATTCAACCTATGTTATAGCACCTTCATTCATTTGATATGAACCAACCTAGATCCATCTTAACTCTGGATCTACCAAGAGCCAAGAGGGATCAAATCTCTTTTAAATTTAAAAGAGGTTTGCATCTCAAACAATTTGATCCCTCCTGACACTTGGTAGATCCAAAGTTAAGATGGACACATGTATATGCACATTTTCTATTCATCCATTCAATGATAGAAACGAAACATACAAAAATACATAGGCCCACCGAACATATCCATACAAATTTCAAGTGCAAACATATCCATAAAAATGTTTTACCTTTACAGACTACATGGATTCAATGCCATCATTTTCTATAGCTAATTATGTATCTAAATATAACATCAATCTAAGATGGATCTAAGCTACTTTAATTTTTCCCCTTAAATAGGTTATATTCGACATAAATACCATGGATTCTTAATACCATGGGTCATTTTTTTTTTTCTTACTGTTAACTTTTATAGGGTTATTTTTATTTATTTTCACCAAGTTAAAATGTTTACATTCAATTACACACATCTACTCTATTTTATTTTTATTTGTATCGATTCAAAATGTTTACATTACACTTTACACATCTCTGAGTAATATTTATTAAAAAATATAAAAAAGTATTTATATTATATTAACATTTTAACAAAAGATTTAAATATTATATTCAAAATTTGAGTCCACAATGTTAAATAAATATTTTACTTTAATTATTTCACCTTTCTCATAAACAATTTTCCACTTTCTCATTGTCATATGAAACCAATTCCACTTCGCTTTCCAATAAAGCCAATGTTGAATTTATATTTTGTTTTTACATAATAATTATATTGATTTTTAATTAGGGTCAACATTGACATTAGATTAAATTTCTTAAATGATAAATTTTAAACATTTATGCCTTTGGAATGCCTCTCGGCTTAAAGAATACCTCTAATCTCGTTTGATATTGAAAAAAAATCTGAAAATCCTTTTGTTGAAACCCCTCTCAATTCATCTTTTTAAAATACAACCCTCTTTTCATAATAGATATCCTCTATTTTTAATGAATACAAATTTTTATAGCCTCCACTTGAATATTTATAATTCTCATACCTACAATATATTGACCATATTTTTCACAATTCAATAATATATTCATATTGTTGAGAATATAATTATTAATTACATATATTCATTGTGATTATATATTAATTGATTGATGGTTGAAAATAAATTAACAAATCACATTTAAAAAAGTAAACAATTGTGAAAAATAAAAATCACTCAGGTTGAATCAAGTTGTAATTCGTGATATAAATAATCATACTATACATGTCATTGGGTGCGTTACCTTAAAGCATAGATATAAGAAAAAACACTACTTTATAGTCACATAGTTATTATCTAGCCATATATATTTATCTCCAATCTATATTAGTAGTTTAGGTTGGCCATTTATAGCTACATCACCTAAAATTTCTCAAAATGACTAGTATTTAGCTTATAAAAAATGTTAAGACTAACATTTTTGGTGATGTAGTCACAATTTTTTCATTTTATACGAGTGTAATACCAAGTGCCATTCATTAGGTTCCTAATTTTCATATCACACTAAATGGTAATCATTATCCTAATATATTGGAATTTTATGTCATTTAATGTAACAATGTCCCAATATTCCTATGCGTTGGTGTTGACAAAAACGAATTCCCCTTATAACTTCACATGCTCACCTAGTGTGAGGACCTAATTAGACCATTGATGTTCTTTAAGTGCTTTTTTATCTCATTTAAGATAATGAAAGAAAGCGCAGAAACACAAATGAATGTGCAATTAATGCACATTATGAAATGTAGCAAATGCAATGTGTACCTAGGAATATTTCATTGCCTACATCTTATGAAGAACTAAGGGAGCTCTAAGGTCACTTAAGGCATATGGAGATCAACTCATAGATTGACATGGCTTGAATGTCCACAAGGTTTTCACTTCATAATGATCTTTCATTAGCTAATTAATATTAATAATAATTATTTTTATTTTTATTTTTAAACTACTCATTTGAGAGCTCAAAATTTGTCTAATATTATTATGTTTTCTTCTCATCTACATACTAAACCAAATTCATCTTTAAACCTTTTGAAACTAAATTTAGCACTTAATCCAATTTTTAATTACACATCGCCATCCTTCATGCAATAAACCACAAAATGCTATCTATAACATTTTTCTATGTTAATGATGCTTATCCTCACCTTTATAAGCACATTGTTTGTATAAATAATTTTATTAATATACATATCAATTCAACCACTATTTTAATAAAATAATCTCCTAATCTTTCTTTCCTCATTTTCTTTACACATATAAGGTGTAAAATAGCTACAACTATACCAATCTTTAAAAAATACAATCATAATCTTAATATGTTGTTTACATAATCTACATCTAAATAAATAAAGATGGCTCTTTTATTCATATTTCTTTTTAATACATATCCCTTTTTAATGTGAGTTCACAAAATAGGGAACAAAGAGTGTCACAAAATATGGAAAAAGAAATTTGTTTATAATATAACCACGATTATGCCAATCTTTAAGGAATAAATTTATAATTCTAATGTGAAGTTCAAATAATATACCGGGAAAATACATAGTTGGTTGTTACTTTGTTAATATCCCTTTTTAATACAGGTTCACAAAATATGGAAAGAGGGCTGGATTCATTTTAATACTAGTGCACAAAATATGGAAAGATGGAGGGACACCGTGATAATGTTCGATTTCCATGTGTTAGAAAGCATGCATGTTAAATGAAGGTAACATTGTACTATTTTATTGCAAGAGCATGCGGGTCAAACTTACATTCGTAGCGTTAGAGCACTAACGTGAGTTTTTGTTGTCGTGGAAGGCGTTAGCACGTCGACCTCAAGGAGAGGTCTCATTAACAAAGTCAAAAGTAACTTTTTGAAAAGTTCTATGCATATGTTCGATTGTCAAATCATTTTAAAACTCACTTGGGAGTAATAAGGTGAAGAAATTAAATATCAGACAATGGTGGAAAAGGTCATCAGATTTTTGTCTATCAAATTCGATGTTGTGGTAATAGTTATAGAAGAAATTAAATATCAAACAGTGGTTGAGAAGGTTCTCAGATTTTTTCCTATCAAATTCGATGTTGTCGTAACAACGATAGAAGAAGCCAAAGATTTGGCATCATTGACAGTCAATGAGTTGATGAGATCACTTCTATCACATGAGGCAATTAGGATAGACAAAAATAAAGATTCCACTTTAGAGACTGCTTTCATAACTAAGGTTTATATTTCAAGAGACAAAGGTTGAGGCAGAAGTAGATCGAGAGGCAAAAGACAAGGTTGAAGATATGGTGGTTTGAGAGATGACCGAGAAGAGCATGAACATGAAAGTGGAAGCAACTACACAAGCTTCAACAATAATCATAGAGTTGACAAATCAAAGACGAGATGTTATTATTGCAATAAATTTGGTCACTATGCCCGTGATTGCAGGAAGAAGATAGCTGATCAAGGGAACCAGAGAGCTAATTTCACTACAGAGAGTACTAACTCCATGTTCCTAGCTTGCCATACCATGCATGAACCTTCTGATAGTGTGTGGCTATTAGATAGTGGTTGTAGTATAACCACATGACACGCAACAAGAATTTAGTTGCAGATTTGGATCAATCTATGAAAACAGAGGTAAAGCTGGGGACTGAGAAGATTGTGGATGTAGATTGCAAAGGAGTGGTCAACATTTTGACCAAGCATGGGGAGCCGAAGACAATCTTATAGGTATATTATGTTCCTAGTCTCAAACATAATTTGATAAGTGTTGGTCAATTGACACAGAAAGGATACAGAGTTATCTTTCAAGGTTAAGAATGTGTTATATATGATAAGCCCCCAAGAAAGCCGCTGATAGCGAAGGTGCAGATGACGAGGAACATATTCTTTCCTCTAATTATGAGTTACGGTGATTAGGTTAGTTCTTTTATAGTTGCATGTTTTAATGATTATTTGTTATGACGCTTTCGATTTGGACACTTGCTCTTTTCTGGTTTAAGATTGTTGCAGCAAAAACAAATGGTCAGAGGATTATCTCCCATCAAAGAACCTGCTAGTACTTGTGAGTTTTGCATCTTGGGAAAGCAACACCGTGAAAGTTTTCCAGAGGGAGTTGCATACCGAGCAAAGAAACCTCTTGAGCTAGTGCATACATACTTGTGTGGAGCTATGAGGACATGGTCAATTAGTGGAAATTGTTACTTCCTAACTTTCTTGGATGATTATAGCAGAAAGAATTGGGTTTACTTCTTGAAGCAAAATTGGGAAACTTTTGCAAAGTTGAAAGAATTCAAAGCCTTAGCAAAGAACCAAAGTGATTGACAAATCAAGGTATTGAGGTCAGATCATGGTGAAGAACATGATTCAAAGGCATTTAATGATTATTGCAAACAACATGGAATTAGAAGACAATTTACAACCAGTTGCAACAGATACAAAGTTAAGCAAGGATGATGAAGCATCAAATGTCAATCCAACTCTATTCAAAATATTAGTTGGTAGCCTCATGTATCTCACAACTACAAGATTCGATATCATGCAAGGAATGAGTGATTTCCAAATTTATGGAGACTCCAAAAGACACGCATTGGAGTGCAGGAAAAAGAATTCTGAGATACATATCATGAACTACAGATTGTGGCATAACGTATTGTAATGTATATTTCTAAATTAATTTGGAACAAGACTAATTATTGCATTTTGGGGAAAATTTTGGAGATAGTGGAGCCTATTTGATTTTTATTAGGATATTAGACTTAGGAGAAGTTATTTTTTTGTGGTTAAATTACACATGGGGGTCAACCACAATAGGGAAATATGCACTCCCTAGTTCGGTTTGCATAAAGGTGGTTAAGTTTTGCATGTAGGTGGTTAAGTGAGGGCCCATGATGGAGGTAAAATTAGAGGGAAAAGTGCTCCATGAAATTTATATAAGGAAGGTAGCTCTCCTCATTTCATTCATCTTATTGGAGTATATCGATTTCTCTTTGGTTGCTCGAGCTGCTTAGCCATGTCACTGGTTGTTTAACACGAATTCTTTAGGCGAAGAGTTCACCCTTACTTCGGGAGACTTCAAGTGCCACCTTAGGAAGGTTTTCCTCATTTCTTTAGGAAGAGGATTACATTGTGATTCCCAATAGTAGCATTCCCTTCTAGGTTGTGCATATTACTGGGGAACACAATGGAGAGGAGGCTGAGTTCATTGGTGGTGCTTAGCAGTGGAGATTTGACGTGAGATTTCCTAGAGAGGAGGCTCGGGAGGATTGTCAACATCTTGGAGAGTTTGGGAGTTGATTGAGCTTCTAGCTTCGCAGAGTGACGTTCACACTACCTGGGCTAGCATAGAGGCAGTGTGTGGGAGCTCTTTTGGTGGGTAGAGTATCAGTCCTTGAGGCTGAGCATTTTCGTGGAGGTTAGAGGAGATATTTGGAGTGGTGTTTGATTCCATTTCAGAGCTTGGAGGACTTTGTGGTCATTCCTCGTAGGTCGTATTTTTAGAGTTGTTTGGAGGTCATGTGTAAGGACTTGCGGTCTTGAACGCGTTTCGCCGATGTGCGACCGCGACCAGATGGAGAGCGCGCGTGGTTGGAGGTGAACGAATAGCATAAAGTGCGAGCTTAGACTACATATGCGATGGTGTTATGGAATAATGTGAAGGCATAGGAGGAGGGTGAGTTGATATATATGCGTGGAGGCATGGCTTGAAACATATGGAGGCCGAAAACACTTCGACACAAAGCCGACGGTGAATTGTGATGAAGTGTGGGTGCGTAGGGCGTGGAGGATGAGTCGGCCATGTGAGCTAACTCGCCCTGCCACCCGTGTAAAGAAGTGGTGCGTGGAGCTCATTTGACAAGCAATCGCTCAACACAAGCATCTTCGCTCATTTAAAGGACAAAGGTGCGGGTATAAGTGCGTGGACGCAAAGGAGGAAGGCGCAGATTGGTGATGCGCTCGTTCTTGGGCAAGGCCGCATGAAGGGAGGTCGTGTTTCTCTGTTTTGGGTGAAGGGCGCTGGCAGGGTCGCTCGCCGGTTGGAGAAAGGCGTGCACGGAGAGTGTGGCGCCCAGGTGATGTGTAGGAGTGCTCGACGGTGAAACGTTGGTGAGCGCCCAGTTTGTGTGACGACTTGGCATGGGTTCTTGGGTGACTCAGGTGAGCATCCGCTTGTCGTGCAAGTGTGCACGGTGCGACATTTGGTGAAGTGTTGAGATTGTGAACGAAGGAGTGTCTCTGGTGGAGGCACTTGTGTGTGGCGACTTGGAGGTGCGCCCAAGTTGGGAAAACAACATGATCGTGCGACAAGGTGAATGAAGCGTTGGTGAGTCATGCAACGACCGTGCAGAGGTGAAGACGAGCTAGGCAACTGAGTTTTGCCGAAGATTGTAAATTTGGCTAAGTATGAAATTTGGGGTTACCAAGTATACTTGTAAAGCTTTGTAACTTTTGTAAAAGATTGTATAATATATTATCAGGCAGACCCATTATTCAAGGAGTTTCCCCTCCCTTTATACTATGCAATTGTGTTCTTCATGTATAATTGCTAATGTTAATGAATGTGTATGGGTGTTCATTGGTATAAAGGAAACATTAATAATACTTGGTTGAGAAACACAAACTAAGTAGGATAAGTGGTTAGGCGTAGTCTACGAACATAAGTATTGGTGAAAAGA
>APFE030760292.1:0-18191 GCA_000404065.3 Pinus taeda | reverse complement strand
TGAAATTTCATAGGTACTTATGGTAATCATCATACTCAAATTCATAACCCACTCCTTGCGTAGATCAAAGAATAATGTTAAAAGTAAGAAAATAATGCTTCTCGTATACATCCACGACCCAATGTTCAAAGGCTTTGGAGATACAACATAGTTATTTGATAGTTCTTTGATGAATAGATTGTTAATATGAATGAAAAGCATAAGATTCTTCATTGTGTAAGAGATTGTAAATATAAATGAAATCTATAAAAGACAACTTGTTTTAATCACATCCAGAGCTGTGAAGTGAGGAATGCAGCAAATCACCATCGGTTTTGTAGTTACTTAGTAGGGAGGGTGGTATTGGTCATAGAGCTCTGACCTTGCATTACGCACCTAGCTCCATGGGTTGATGGTTAGTAAGTAAGCTTGATGGTTCCTAGAGATGCTGAAATCTTTATTTCATATTAGTCCCACCCAGATAGATTGCCCTGGTCATAAATCTAGTTCGTGGCACCATGTGTAACTAAACTCTTCATGGTTTATGTGTTTTTATATATTTGATGTACTTGTATATATATGTGTAAGTATGAATACCTCCCTAGTTAAGAGTGAGTGTTGAAGAATGTAACTAGGTTGGGTGTTCATAATTGTATTTGAGTCATAATGAAATGTATTTATCAAAAGAAACAAAAATAGTTTATTATTATTATTATTATTATGACTTATTAAATCAAGGGTTTCATGCTTGGGTCATCATGGTATAGGTTAAAGTCCCCATTTAGGACTTCTAGGTTTTGTCTTGAGTCATAAATATGTGATTTGTCACCTCCACACCAAGTCAACCCTTACCTGATTAAGTTGTTTTACAGGAATGTAATTCGAACTCCGAAAGAGGTCATATATACAATGCAATTCGATTCATTTGGAACATCCACTCACACAAGTTCGATATAGAAGAAGGAGGAGAAGAAAATGTATGAAATTGCAGAAGGAGGAGAGTTGTTGGAAAAGACAAAATCAAGTTTTTGAGCTATCTCTCTCTCACACGTGTGGATTTTCTGGGCTACTATTGGGTCGAAGTTCTGTTGATGGGTTGAAGTTCTGCTACTAGGTCAAAGTTCTGTTGTTGGGGAAGTCAAAATTTTTTTGTTGCAAGATCGAAGTGCTAGGTCGAAGTTGTTGCTAGAAGGTTATCATCTATAGAAGAAAGGAAGGGCTAAATTGATGATTGGAGTAAGTTTGTTTCTGGGTCAAGGAGTCTTGGATCATATTGTGAAACTATTAAAGGAAGAGTTGTTGACTGGGTTTTCCCCTAGATAGGGGTGTCGCCTTGGTTGTCCGCCTACATCTAATGTCTTTGATATTCGTGTTATGGTTTTGGCAGTTGCTCCTAGAAAAATTCTCGTGGAAGACATTATGTGTTACGTAGAGTTTGGGATTATGGGCCTACCTGATAATATTAAGGGCACGATAAGGAAGGACTGTGTTGTCGTCCTTAGGAAAGCAAAGCCCCATAGAAACAATATTAGCAAGGATGAATTCGATTCCCTCAAATCCTTGAACCATAACAAGGACATCATCGTTCTTAAAGTTGACAAAGGTGGGGCTGTTGTTATCCTTGACAAAGAGGATTATCGTAGGAAGATGTTGGATCACTTATGTAATAATGGTAGCTATAAAAAGCTTAATAAGAATCCCCTGTAAAGGATCTCCAAAATAATAGCTATGGCTATAAAATCCAGTAATATTGTAGGTTCCTTGGGCCACAAGCTTATTGAGAGTAGCCCCATCACTCCAAGGATCTATGGTCTTCTAAAGATCCACAAGGAAGGGGCCCCTTGAGACCCATTTTCAATACCATAGGAGGGCCAACCTACCTCCTAGCCAAATTCCTTACCTTGAAGCTTAAGCTCCTTGTTGGCCTTACTGAGTCATTCGTCAAAGACTTCTTTGTTTGTCAATGAGCCAAAGGGCATAAAGTTTGACCCTGATGACATTCTTTTTAGTTTCGATATAGTATCCCTTTACATTTGCATCCCTATTAAGGAGGCCATTGAGGTCATAAATTGCCTCACTGACCCCAATACTGCTCGATTAGCAAAAATTTGTCTTACTTCTACATTTTCTGCTTCGAAGGGGAATTCTATGAGCAAACACGCAGGATTGCCATGGGCTCCCCTATTCCCGGTTGTTGCTAATATTTTTATGGAAGATTTTGAATCCAGGGCTCTAGCCTTTGCTTGTCTCTTGCCTAAGCTATGGAAAATTTTTGGGGATGACACTTGTGCATCTCGTATCATGGCCATGAATAGTTGGATCAATTCTTCCAGCATCTCAACAATCAATCCCTCCATAAAGTTTACTATGGAGCAAGAAGTTGATGGGTGCATTCCCTTCCTTGATGTTCTCATTTGAAAGAAGGATGACAATCTTTCTCCCACTAGGTGTTTTAGAAGAAAACTCATACTGAGCAGTATCTTCATGCCAACTCTCATCATTTCCCTACTCAAAAGTTGGGTGTTCTCAACACACTAGCCACTCGTGCGCTGAGAATATATGATGAAATGAACCTTGATAAAGAGAAATCCCATCTCCTTAATGTTTTTGTTAATAATGGGTATAGTAGGCACCAAGGTCGGAAAGCCTTACTTGTAGCTAGCGAAGGTCCCAAGATTAAGAAAGACCCTATAAATCGAATCTCAGGGGTGAATCTCCCTTTCATTCAAGGGACAACTAACAAGATTGCTAGAATCCTTAGGGAGCATAATGTTCCCTCAAACTTTAGACCCCTTAAGACCATTCGTAGCTTGCTCAGATCTGTAAAAGATCCTGTTGACCCCAAGGACATGAAAGGAGTATATGTTATTCCTTGTTCCTGTGGGACCCCCTATACTGGTGAAACTGGGTGCTCTATTAATCAGAGGATTCATGAACATGCAACTGACATTAAGCATGGGAGGAAATGATCTTCAGCCTTAGCAAAGCATGCAGAGAAGATTAAGCATCATATATGTATTGAGGAGACCAAGGTTATTGCGAAGATTGCTCATTTTCATCACCGTAAATTTAGGGAGACCATATAAATTGAAACAAAGCCGATCAATCTCAAAAGTGATGACGGTTGGAAGATTAGCAGCTATTGGATCCCTGCTCTCTCCTCATAGCCCCCATCCCCACCGCCCCACCACCCTCCCTTTTTACCCTTCTTCGTTATGATTGTTTTCTTTTCTTGCTTTATTCCCTTAGCTTCTCGATTGTTTGAATTCCCCAATGTTCCTTTCTCTTTTGATTTTTTATTTTTCCTTTTTGCTTGGTACTAATTCCTTTTCTTATTTATATATTTTCATTCATATAAAATTGAAATTAATAAGATACAAAACTTCCCTCAATAATTAGAAGGTTAGGTTCTTAATAATTTTTCTTTTTAATTAAGTTATTATTATTATTATTTATCTTTTTTTTCTTTTTCTTTTTCTTTTTTAAACATGAGGAATTATAAGCATCTATATTTAAACTCTATAAACTTAATAAACATATTAACTAATTAACATATTTATCACATAATAGATTTAGATTTAATGATGTATACATTTAAATAAAAACAAATTTACTTAATAAACATATTATGTATTTAATTAATTTAGTTCTATCCTAACCTATCCCATAATCCTTCATATATGATTAGTTATATAAACTGAAAGAAGATAATGCATAGTCATTTAAATAAATAATATAAGTTTTTACACGTTGTTGATTAAAAATTTAAATTATTAACAAATATATTTAGTTATATTTAGATTTAAATAAAAATAATTTAATCTAACAAATTAACTAATTAATTAATTAAATAACTAATTAGTAAACTTTCCCTAACTCCTAGGTTAGTCTAATTTTGTTGTAGTCCAATCAATTCTAGCCGTTTCCTTTGGTCAAAATTAGTTGTTTCTTTCTAGCCGTTGGGATGATTGGTCTCTGTATTTAATTTGTTGTCGGGATCTGGTTCTTCATCTTGTCTTGACGATGAACCACACTTGCTGGCTCAAAACACATCGACAAATGAATTTTGATGTGATTATCGCCGAAAACATATCTCATAAATTTTTAATCATCGTAGGGAATTCTCAAGTAGTTCAACAAAGTTTAAGAAAGACATCATTCTAAAAAAACATTTACATAACGGTCATAAGTGGGAATTGCCCCAAAAGGTGTAAAGAGAGGTCGATGGGATTTTTAAATTGGAAAAGTTGTACTTTAGTTTGAGATAATAATTGTTGTATTAGATTTAGGTTGTTTAGTGTATTTGTGTTAAGTTGGTAATACACAATTAAAATAATAATTGAAATATTGAGATAATGAAGGTTGACCAAGATATAATTTACCACTTATTTTACCAATGAAAGATTTAAAACTATTGTGAAAAAATATTGATTTTCTAGAATAGGGAGTTTTACTTTTGCCTCATTTTAAGCATTCTATGGCGTTTGATGAAGGGCATTCAATATTTTGTTTTGCCAATCTTTGATATGGTGACATTCAAAATATAAGTTCTATTCTTATTTCCATTTGTATTCCCTATTATTAGTGATTATCTCATTTAGGAAATTATATATATTTGTTATAAAAAAAATGAATTTTTTAAAATACTAATAAAGATTTATATGATAATTATATATTTGATTTATTTCAACCATATTAATAAAATTTACATTTTTTAAAAACCTTTTTTTATATATAATTACGCCATAAGGTGTTCCCCTCTGAAATCAACTCCCCTCTTGTCTTACGGGTCATATTATGATTCGTCTAATTTGGTGTTAGACAATTAAAATGTTTGCCACTGTTAATAAAAAATATCATTATAACTGAAACAATAACAGTCGAAACTTAATCTTTTTCTTGGACCAGCAAACCCTTGCAATTCGAAACTTAATATTTTTCTTAGACTAGTGAACCCTCGCAATTTGATTAAGAGAAGGTAGACGACCATGGTTTCGTTGCAAAATATTGTCATCCTCTCCATCTTATCGATGAAAATACCAGGAAACGCAGAAACCCTCCTCTCGATGTTCAATCCCATTTACATTCTTGTCTAGCAAGTTTCTTGCTTATCGCTACCAAAGAGGGTTTCGTATCGAGGAAATGTCTCATTTGACACCTCCACCATGGTATTCCATTCGTTTAGTTGGCATTTTCCTGCCCTCATCTCATCTTGGTTCCCCATTTTCTCTTTTTGCATAGAAAAAAAAATACCTAGTTCCATATTTGGTTTTGTTGTAACGAGTTGCTATTTTGTGGTAAGATCCTTGGAGCTCTGGTCTGATGACTGACAAGTAAATTAGAGATTTTTGGCAGATATTTGTAGTTGGTTATTCGAAGGTTTGTGGTGTTCAATTTCTATTGGATCACTAGGATTCTAGTAGTTTGATGGTTTTGATAAAATTGTGGCTTAGCCTATGATAGGCAAAGGTCGGTAGCGTGCATTTTCGGCATAGACTGAAGGATTTTCTACTCTCAAGTGGTTTCGGCCATGGCTTGTCTATAGGTTTTAACCCCATATAGAAATTACCTGCATACGAATTCTAAAACACAGAAAATAAACAATAGCGAGAGCATACCACATAAAACAAATATACACAGATATTTTCCCCTGGATCCCAAAACCGGGGCTACCAGATTGATTTTTCATTATGTTCCTTTCAATGTTACAATACATATATATACATGTCGAAGTATCCATAACCCCAATCCATTAACCCTAGATTAGAACATAACTATAGTTCCCTTGATCAGATCTACAAAATACCATGGACCGAAAACAATCGCGCTCAAAACCATGTGCGAAAACCATGCATAAAACCATAGGTAGGTTCGCCCACCTAATATAGGGTCCAAAAAAAATATTCCCGGGGCAGTGACCCGTAGAGGGGGGCTACCGCGCACCTCAAAACCCCCTGTGATCCCCCTGTTGCGCATCAACGCAACGAAGGGGGGGCTCCTCGGCCCACCCCCCAACCCCCCGGTTAAACTAGGGGAGCTAGTCGTGGTAAGAATAGAACACAACCCAACATTGCGTTGTAGAATATCGTCGTCCTCTTAGCGTTATCGATGAAAATCCTAGGAAGCGCAGAAACCCTCCTCTTGATGTTTAGTCTCGTTTGCATTCCTGTCTAGTAAGTTTCCTGCTTGTCGTTGCCAGAGAGGGTTTTGTGTTCAGGAAATGTCTCATTCGACACCTCCATAATAGTAATGAGGGAAATGGAGATTCTCTGAAGGGCGAATTCTCCACACATCGTGCAGTGTTATGGCATATTCGATCGAGGAGGAGAGATATATTTTGTGTTGGAGTACATGGATGGTGGAACCCTTGTGTAGGTCCTTCAAGCCCACAAGAAAATCCCATAACACCATTTGGATGAGGTTGCCAGGAAAGTGCTCAAGGGCTTTCATTACCTGCACCAGAACAAAATTGTTCACCATGATATAAATCCCTCCAATTTGTTGATCGAAAAGAGAAGAGAAGTCAAGATTGTCGATTTTGGTGTCAACACTTTGTAGGCTCACACTTTGGCCCAATGTAATTCCTTCGTGGGCACTTGTGCTTATATGAGTCCTGAAAGGTTCGATCCTGATGGGTACGGTGGAAAGTATGATGAATGCTCTATAGATATATGGCGTTTGGGATTTAATTTGTTGTCGGGATCTGGTTCTTCATCTTGTCTTGACGATGAACCACACTTGCTGGCTCAAAACACATCGACAAATGAATTTTGATGTGATTATCGCCGAAAACATCTCTCATAAATTTTTAATCATCGTAGGGAATTCTCAAGTAGTTCAACAAAGTTTAAGAAAGACATCATTCTAAAAAAACATTTACATAACGGTCATAAGTGGGAATTTCCCCAAAAGGTGTAAAGAGAGGTCGATGGGATTTTTAAATTGGAAAAGTTGTACTTTGGTTTGAGATAATAATTGTTGTATTAGATTTAGGTTGTTTAGTGTATTTGTGTTAAGTTGGTAATAGACAATTAAAATAATAATTGAAATATTGAGATAATGAAGGTTGACCAAGATATAATTTACCACTTATTTTACCAATGAAAGATTTAAAACTATTGTGAAAAAATATTGATTTTCTAGAATAGGGAGTTTTACTTTTGCCTCATTTTAAGCATTCTATGGCGTTTAATGAAGGGCATTCAATATTTTGTTTTGCCAATCTTTGATATGGTGACATTCAAAATATAAGTTCTATTCTTATTTCCATTTGTATTCCCTATTATTAGTGATTATCTCATTTAGGAAATTATATATATTTGTTATAAAAAAAATGAATTTTTTAAAATACTAATAAAGATTTATATGATAATTATATATTTGATTTATTTCCACCATATTAATAAAATTTACATTTTTTAAAAATATTTTTTTTATATATAATTACGCCATAAGGTGTTCCCCTCTGAAATCAACTCCCCTCTTGTCTTACGTGTCATATTATGATTCGTCTAATTTGGTGTTAGACAATTAAAATGTTTGCCACTGTTAATAAAAAATATCATTATAACTGAAACAATAACAGTCGAAACTTAATCTTTTTCTTGGACCAGCAAACCCTTGCAATTCGAAACTTAATATTTTTCTTAGACTAGTGAACCCTCGCAATTTGATTAAGAGAAGGTAGACGACCATGGTTTCGTTGCAAAATATTGTCATCCTCTCCATCTTATCGATGAAAATACCAGGAAACGCAGAAACCCTCCTCTCGATGTTCAATCCCATTTACATTCTTGTCTAGCAAGTTTCTTGCTTATCGCTACCAGAGAGGGTTTCGTATCGAGGAAATGTCTCATTTGACACCTCCACCATGGTATTCCATTCGTTTATTTGGCATTTTCCTGCCCTCATCTCATCTTGGTTCCCCATTTTCTCTTTTTGCATAGAAAACAAAATACCTAGTTCCATATTTGGTTTTGTTGTAACGAGTTTCTATTTTGTGGTAAGATCCTTGGAGCTCTGGTCTGATGACTGACAAGTAAATTAGAGATTTTTGGCAGATATTTGTAGTTGGTTATTCGAAGGTTTGTGGTGTTCAATTTCTATTGGATCACTAGGATTCTAGTAGTTTGATGGTTTTGATAAAATTGTGGCTTAGCCTATGATAGGCAAAGGTCGGTAGCATGCATTTTCGGCATAGACTGAAGGATTTTCTACTCTCAAGTGGTTTCGGCCATGGCTTGTCTGTAGGTTTTAACCCCATATAGAAATTAGCTGCATACGAATTCTAAAAGACAGAAAATAAACAATAGCGAGAGCATACCACATAAAACAAATATACAGAGATATTTTCCCCTGGATCCCAAAACCGGGGCTACTAGATTGATTTTTCATTATGTTCCTTTCAATGTTAATATACATATATATACATGTCGAAATATCCATAACCCCAATCCATTAACCCTAGATTAGAACATAACTATAGTTCCCTTGATCAGATCTACAAAATACCATGGACCGAAAACAATCGCGCTCAAAACCATGTGCGAAAACCATGCACAAAACCATAGGTAGGTTCGCCCACCTAATATAGGGTTCAAAAAAAAATTCCAGGGGCAGCGACCCGTAGAGGGGGGCTACCGCGCACCTCAAAACCCCCTGTGATCCCCCTGTTGCGCATCAACGCAACGAAGGGGGGGCTCCTCGGCACACCCCCCCCCGTCCCACCCCCCAACCCCCCGGTTAAACTAGGGGAGCTAGTCATGGTAAGAATAGAACACAACCCAACATTGCGTTGTAGAATATCGTCGTCCTCTTAGCGTTATCGATGAAAATCCTAGGAAGCACAGAAACCCTCCTCTTGATGTTTAGTCTCGTTTGCATTCCTGTCTAGTAAGTTTCCTGCTTGTCGTTGCCAGAGAGGGTTTTGTGTCCAGGAAATGTCTCATTCGACACCTCCATAATAGTAATGAGGGAAATGGAGATTCTATGAAGGGTGAATTCTCCACACATCGTGCAGTGTTATGGCATATTCGATCGAGGAGGAGAGATATATTTTGTGTTGGAGTACATGGACGGTGGAACCCTTGTGTAGGTCCTTCAAGCCCACAAGAAAATCCCATAACACCATTTGGATGAGATTGCCAGGAAAGTGATCAAGGGCTTTCATTACCTGCACCAGAACAAAATTGTTCACCATGATATAAATCCCTCCATTTTGTTGATCGAAAAGAGAAGAGAAGTCAAGATTGTCGATTTTGATGTCAACACTTTGTAGGCCCACACTTTGGCCCAATGTAATTCCTTCGTGGGCACTTGTGCTTATATGAGTCCTGAAAGGTTCGATCCTAATGGATACGGTGGAAAGTATGATGGATGCTCTACAGATATATGGCGTTTGGGATTATCTTTGTTGGAATGTGCACTTGGAAGGTTCCCTTGTTTGTCTCCGGGGCAGAGCCCTGATTGGCCTACTTTAATGGTGTTCATTTTTTTGGGTGACCCTCCATCGCCGCCACCTGATGCATCACCAAAATTTCAAAGTTTTATTAGATGTTGCCTTCAAAAGGATTCGTTACTTCGTCATACTGCACATCAGCTGCTTTTGCATCCCTTTCTGAAGAAGTATGAACATAAATCTTGTGATCTGTCTCCCCTCCTGCAGCCTTTACACCTGTAGAATTTTGAATTCCTTTCTATATTCTGAATATTGTACTTGAGAGAATTCATTGACTTGTAATGAATGTACACTCTCTTGGTCTCTGGAACTCTATTTTGTAAATCATTTTGCAATGCAACTGCAGTCTTCTTTACAACACTTTGTCATCATGTTCGTTTTGTTTTTCTAGTGGAAAATTCAAATGTATTTCTTGGAAATCCAGTGATTTTCCCTTTCAAGTACTCCAATTATTATTCCACCCAAGTAATGGCAAAGCTATTCTTATTTCTAGTGTGTGGCATGCACTCTTCTTGTTTTGCTAAAATTTCATAAATGTGCAGTATTTATAATTTGTCTAGTATGCTTTTGCATCTTGGATATTCAATGTTCATTAAAAGCAACTTTGCTTCTATGTATTGTATTTAGTTGTAGTTGTTTATTCCAAGGTTTGTAGTGTTCAATTTCTGTTGGATCATTAGGATGCTAGCAGTTTGGTGGTTTTGATAAAATCGTGGTGGTTGTCTTTAGGTCTTCATTGTTTATATATAGGTTGTTATTTTCATTCACTCTTGGCGTTGTGCTACAGGTGTCCATTCTTGCTTAGATTGAATGTCAGGAAAGTGACTTTCGCGATCCTATTTGGTTTCAAGTGTGGTCTAATTTGTAGTTCGCAGTTAATGAAGAGAACCCTACTTTTTTTAGAAAAACCCTAACAGGGTTAGAGTAGTTTATTGTTATGTGATTTGTAGTTTAATAATTTTAGAATGGTTAAGGGAGATATAGAATTATGTCAGGCTCAGTTGTAGACTTGGATTTTAATGTTAAAAGCGCGACTTTTTCTAGGGAGGGACCAATATACAATTGTTTGCTTAATGTACTAAGTCATGATATGTTAATTTTCTTTTGTTCTTCCAAGAAGCTTTGCGTATCACTGTAGTTAACTTGCCTAGATATAATGAAACTTTGGTGTCTTTTCTTAGAAGGAGTTGTGATAGTTTTACGGACTTACCAAGTGGTAACATGAAACATTATGTTGTCAAACTCAACAAGTGGTAACATGAAGCATTATGTTGTCAATAATCCAATGCATCCAGATTGAGTTCAGTCGAGCAAAGAAGAAGGCAAAGTGGCAGTTGTAGATTCTTGGAATATTTTAGAATCTAAAAAAGTCAATTGTTGTATGTCCATCAAATCCCTTGCCATCCTGATAACTTGCAATTCAGGTAAGTTCAACAATGACAACATTGGGTAGGGAGATTGCTTGGTTAAAAGAAACATAGGAAGCTCCATATCTAGCGTTGAGAAATGTTTTTTTACAATGAATGGTATTAATCACTATCAATATGTGCGTAGAGAGAGAAAAATATCCATACTCATTTCATAATTGTGATACTCTTTCAGGGTTAGTGTGGCTCAATAAGTTGAAATCTAAATCAAGGTTGCACGAGGTAACCACAAGAGAACTGCAGACAAGTAGAATGGAATTGAACAATTCTTCATCTTTTCAATATTTGTTTTGTGCAGTGGTTCACAATATGGTCATCTATGTTATACTTTATTTGACGGTGTATGTTATTGGTCTATGGTTGTAGAAGGTGAAATTGTGATCTTTGACAACTTTGAGAAAACATCTCCGTAAATTAATGCTAATTTGTTATTAAAGTGAGTGGTTAGTGAGTTAAGAACTTCTTTGTGAATATGGTTTTTAGATTCCAGTAACTTTTAGTAGAATGAAATGTTCATATTCACTGATTGGGTTGAAGCCTATGTTGGTCCACAAAGTTGAAGAACAACATGTTATTAGAATAGGTGCTTGAGAAGGTGTTGAAATGTAGTTCTCATGTCTGACAAGTTGTGAACTCAATACTATAAAGAAGAGACAACAATTGGTAATGTTTCAACAAGTTAGTTTAGAAAGGCATGGTTGAACCATGAATTGCAAATGGTGTTAGTGTGCAGTGTTGACTAAGGAGATAAAAATTGTTCTATGTTCTTATATATTGACCCTTCATACTTCATTGTGTTCCCAAACATGGAAGAGTGCACAGTGGTAGTTGGGATACCAGAGTGATTAAAATGAGCCTTCGATAAATTTGTAGTCCTCTTCAACTCAGCAAGTGGTAACATGAAACATTATGTTGTCAACAATCCAATGCAGCCAAATGGAGTTTAGTCAAGCAGAGAAGAAGGCAGAGTGGCAGTTGTAGATTCCTGGAATATTTTAGAATCTAAAAAAGTCAATTTTTGCGTGTCCATCAAATCCCTTGTCATCTTGATAACTTTCAATTCAAATAAGTTCAGCAATGACAACATTGGGTAGAGATATTGCTTGTTTAAAAGAAAGACAAGAAGCTCCATATCTAGCACTGAGAAATGTTTTGCTACAGTGAACGATATTAATCACTATCAATGTGTGCATAAAGAGAGAAAAATATCCATACTCGTTTCATAATTGGGATACTCTTTTAAGGTTAGTGTGGCTCAATAAGTTGAAACCTAAATCAAGGTTGCACGAGGTAACCACAAGAAAAATGAAGACAAGTAGAATGGAATTGTACAATTCTTCATCTTTTCAATATCTATTTTTGTGCATTGGTTCACAATATGGTCATCTATGTTATACTTTATTTGAAGGTGTTTATTACTAGTCTGTGGATGTAGAAGGTGAAATTGAGATCTTTGACAACTTTGAGAAAATAGCTCCATAAATTAATGCTAATTTGTTATTATAGTGAGTGCCTTAATAAGTTAAGAACTCCTTTGTGACTATGGTTGTCAAATTCCAGTGAGTTTTAGTAGAATGAAATGTTCATATTCACCGATTGGGTTGAAGCCTATGTTGGTCCACAAAAGTTGAAGAGCAACATGTTATTATAATAGGTGCTTGAGAAGGTGTTGAAATGTAGTTCTCATGCCTAAAAAGTTGTGAACTCAATACTATAAAGAAGAGACAACAATTGGTAATGTTTCAACAAGTTAGTCTAGACAGGCATGGTTGAATCAAGTGTTGCAGATGGTGTGAGTGTGTAGTGTTGACTAAGGAGATGAAATTTTTTCTGCATTCTTATATATTGACCCTTCATAGTTCATTATTTTCCCAAACATGTAAGAGTAAACAATGGTAGTTGGAATACCAGAGTGATTAACACAGGTCTTCAATAAATTTGTATTCCTCTTCAAAGATTGTCAACAACCTCTTTTTAAAAACTCTATGCACTTTAATTGATATGCAATATGTGACTTTTCATTTCATTTCATTATTGGAAGGACATCATCCTTGCCCACAATCAACTTGCAGCCTTTGAAGGAGTCCATTTCTGTTATGTATTTTAGAGCCTGTTTCTGGATGAGTCGTGCCAAAGACAGAGCTTCTTACGTTTTCACATCAGATTCCTGCAAGGAAGCTTACAAAAGAGGAGATGAAAAACGTTCCTAATGTTTGTTGGGAGCTAGATACTGCAACAACCCCAGTTGGTCTTGCATTTAAAGTAACTACAAAATCTGAAGAAGAAGCAACATAGGATAAAGAAAAAGTAGCACATGTTGGTGTTACACATCAATTTGTCGCCATGACAATTGATTAGTTTATGGGTCTTTTTACCATCTGTGAACATGTTTGATTGAACTACCTTTCAAGTCAAACAACCAAAAATATCTTGAAAGAGATGGGAAATTTGGGAATAATAGCTCTCACACCTTGTCAAGTTTCACCTACGCTAATTTTCCTAGATTTTCCTTAGCATTCACTGGAATTAACTCTCAGAACAACGCATAGTTGTGCTTTTTCTGACAATATAAACCCGCACAAGTGAATTCAAGAAAGTAAAAATAAAAAGTACATTCTAGAAACATAGTTGGTTGAATATTTCCCAACTGAAAGCTTCAAGGTGATGACTATTCAAACTATAACCCTCAGATGATGTATCTTAATCCCTTTCCTCAAGGAAAACTAATCCCTCAATTAGGGGATCTCACCCTCTTATTTTGGATGTGAAACTTCTTCCTCTTGGCCTATAAAATGTCTAGAGGGTAGAGGGTTCGAGGAGGTTAAAACTCAGAGAAGATAAACTTATGCTGCTAGTTTGAGATGGGAAAGCTTGTCATCCAAGGAGAATATTGAAGGCATTTGGGAGGAACCTCGTGGCATCAAGGCGAAGGTTGCAAGTCTCCTCTTTATCTTTGATTAATACAAATGAACACTTTGTCCCATTGATTTGCTTTATTGGAATGATGAATGATTTATAATTGTTTAAGGTGCTTATTAAGGCAAATTCAATTCCTTATTTCCTTGATCATTAGGTTAAGTTTTGTTTGGGTTATTATATCATATATGCTTTTGATCATTTTATGGTTTATGGTTGTAGATCTTATCAAGCATTGAGGAGTTGCATCGAGTAACAACAAGGGATCTTCATCTTGCATTTCGTGAAATAGGTAAGAGGTTCATCCATTAGCTTTAATTCGTATAATTCAAACAAGTCCAACTTAGGGAGAGAGTTAGTTTAATTGTCCTGCTTGTTTCTAGTTTTTGTTGAGGATCTAGGGAGATCCCTCTTGACCGTAAGAGGGATTTGTTTGCTACAACAAATTGGTGACTCCGCTGGGGAACGTCTTTGTTCTCTTCCTTTTCCTTTGATCCTTCTAGTTTATCTCGACCTAAGTCTTTATGAAATAATGACCTTTCATATGTGTGTGGTTGATTTCGTGAATTTTTATTTTTTCTTGGGTTTATGATATCTGCGTTGTTTTCATTCACCAACAAAGCGCAGTTTTGCACTCGTTTTCCCTTAGAAACCAAGTACATGTGCTCTATTTTGTATTGTTGACCTGTGCAAGCCTTGGGAATTTTTGAAAAAATTGCTTTTGCTTCAACCAAAACCTGAGTTTGATCTTTTGGAAGTGTCATTATCTTTGTTTGGACTGTCTTATGTCTCTTCTAAACTCGTTTGAGTGATTTGTTAATATTTTTTTAGAATTATGTCTCTTTGAAGAAACTGGTTAGGGTTTTGCCTGGTTGCTTTGTTGATTGATCAAAAGAAGATAGGTTGTCCTTCCGCTTGTGATATCCTTATTTTTTCTATCAAATACACCAATTAACCTTAATACTTTTCTTATTTGTGATGAAACTCATATTGAATTGCAAATTAGGGTTTCTTGAGGTCTAGTGATTTTGTGAAGAAATTGTTGTCATTTTGTTTCATAAAGGGAATTGTTGATTTCAATTTTGGGAATTTCTCATAATTACATTGTTGTTATCATTAAATCAAAGCATTCATAGGGAAAATGTATTTTTCCTCCAACTCGCTTGATTGATTTCTGTGTGCTTGAAAGTTTTGAGTGATAAATGATAAAGAGTGTTTTTGGTTTATTTGATATTTAGGGAAATTTGGAACTTGGTTTATTTCCACATTTTCATTGCATTAATATGGAATTGGTTATTTTACGAAAGTTGGAAAACTTGTGAGTTTTATATTTCATTTTGGAAAAATCAAAGAAACTCTTTCTTTCCTCTAAATAGAATTTCATCAAATTGCAAAGTACAAATTGCATATTTGAGTGCATTAAGATTTTGAGTTGTGTCATAATGTCAGAGTTTCACCTCCAATACCTATTGAGTAAAGAACAACTTAATAATACAACATTAATTAAAATTCATCTATAATTTTATATTTTTAGGGCTCTTGCCACCTACAGTAGCTTAAGTGTAGGGCTTTGGAATAGGGAAGGAAGTAAACTTTCCAAAGCTACAAACAAACAATAGAATCTTGAGTTAGGGAGAGAAAATCCGATTATTTCAGTTTTTCTTTGGGAAGCTCTTCTTGTACATGAGTTAAGCATGAGATCATGTCGAATATAGTGAAGTGATCGTACGCACTTCATTAGCCAAGATATAGTGACTTGCACGTATTACAACGATGCCAAAAGGTATTTGGGGTCACTTGAAAGTAAACCTCCAATTGATCATGTGGAAGAGCCTTCAAGGAGATTGAGCTTGTTACTTTGCCCTTGCATGTGTAGGTTTTAACCCCGTACAGAAATTACCTACATACGAATTCTAAAACACAGAAAATAAACAATGTGAGAGCATAACACATAAAACCCATATACATAGAGATTTTCCCATGGATCCCAAAACCGGGACTACCAGCTTGATTTTTCATTATGTTCCTTTCAATGTTACAATGCATATTTATACATGCCGAAGAATCTAATACCATGGACCAAAAAACCATCGTGTCCAATACCATGGACCAAAAACCATCGCGTCCAAAAACATGTACGAAAATCATGCACAAAACCATAGGTGGGTTCGCCCAACCTAACATAGGGTCCAAAATCAAAATTTTCCTGGGCGCTGCCCCAAACCCCAAAAAGTGGGGTTATGGGTACGCGTCAAACCCCCTGTGACTCCCCCCTGCTACACAATCAGTGCAACAAAGGGGGGCTTCGCCCCCCGTCTAACCCCCCAGTTAACTACGTGGGCTAGTCGTGGAAAAAATATAACACAACCCAAAATTTCCCACTTGTTGTTTTCTTTCCACAAGGGGCCACAAGAGAGCTTAGTCATTTTTCCAGCCCTGAAATTCCTATTATCTCTCTACACCAAGAGAAATTCTCAGAGCTCACAGATTTTGTCAATGCGTCTGCAGTATTCTTCAAAGTGTCCACCTTTATCACCAACACCTTTTTGCCTTCTATCATATCCCTCACAAAGTGATACTGAAGATCAATGTGCTTTGTCTTTGAATGATATGCGGGGTTCTTTGCCAAGAAAATTGCACTTTGGCTGTCACAGTATATCCTTATAACTCCCTATACTAACCCCATACTTGAACACAATCTCTACAACCAAATTGCTTCCTTGCTTGCATGAGTGGCTGCCATGTATTCTACCTCTATAATTGACAATGCCACTACAGATTGTTTCTTACTCATCCAACTGACTGCACCTCCAAATAGGTTAAACACATACCCACTTCTAGATCTTCTCTTATCTAGATATCCAGCCCAGTCTGCATCAACAAAGCCACGAATATCCAACACTCTGTCCAATCCTGGTCTTCCTTGGTAGCACAAACCATAATCACTAGTGACACACAAATATCTGAAGACCCACTTCACTGCTGTCCAATGCTCCTTTCTTGGTTTTGACATAAACCCGCTCAATACTCCCACTGCATGTGCAATGTTTGGTCTAGTATAGACCATTGCATACATCAGGGTACCGACTGCACTTGCATTTTGAACACGGGACATGTCCTCTTCCTTTTCTTGTGTCTTGGGACACTGTTCAACAAATAACTTTACACCTACAGGAATAGGTACCTTCACCGGTTTACCATCTTGCATATTAAATCTCTACAATATTGTCTTGACATACTTCCTCTGGTTAACCAGAGCTTCCTCTTTGCCCGATCTCTTTTGATTTCCATGCCCAAAATATAGTTTGCAACACCAAGATCTTTCATGTCGAATTTGGAGGACAATTGGGTCTTCAAATCCTGGATAATTTCATTGTCATTTCCAACCAACATATCATCCCCATACAAGACCAGATAAATAACACGGTCACCAATTAATTTAAAATACACACAATGATCTGCTTTGCTTCTGGTGAAGCCAAGTCCCCGTATAAATGTATCAAATTTCTGATACCACATCCTTGGTGACTGTTTTAACCCATACAGATACTTCTTTAACTTGCATACTAGCTCTTTCTTACCCTTCACCGCAAAGCCTTCAGGTTGCTTCATGTAGATTTCCTCTTCCAAATCCCCGTGAAGAAATGTTGTCTTCACATCCATCTGTTCTACCTCAAATCAAAAGCAGCAGCAACAGATAAAAGTAATCTAATAGAAGTTACCTTGGCAACAGGGAGAAAAAATATCACCAAAATCAATTTCGGCACCTGAAATAACCTTTTCCTTTACCAAAAAAACCCCGAGCTTTGTATTTCTCCACCTTCCCTTCTGCATTGTCTTCTTCTTGAACACCCATTTGCTGCCAATGGGTTTCCTTCCAGTCGGCAACTCCAGTAGATCCCAAGCCTCATTTTTGTGCAAAGATGCCATTTCATCAACCATGGCCTCTTTCCAGAGTTTTCCATCCTCTGAATCCACTGCTTCCTTCACAGTTCTTGGATCATCATTAGTAACAGACAAAGCAAAGTTTGAACAGAAAGCAGATGGACTATACCTTTGTGGCTGCCTTCTTTCTCGAGCTGATCTTCTCACAGCCGAAGTTTGTGGCTCTTCATCTTCTGATTCCTCCTATGCTACAGAGTCTGATTCTTCCTCCTTTAGTTCAAACTCTATCTTCACAGGTTCCTTTGGTTGGACTTCATGTTTAATAACATCTTTCACCTCTCTGAACACCACATCGCGGCTGTACACAACCTTCCGTGTGACTGGGTTTCAAAGTTTATAACCCTTTAAACCATCCTTATACCCAATAAAGATGCACTTTTCAGATTTACTATCCAACTTGGTTCGGTTCTCCTTTGGAACATGTACATATGCATCACATCCAACTACCCTCAGATGTGAAAGAGAGG
>APFE030760291.1:160295-187212 GCA_000404065.3 Pinus taeda | reverse complement strand
TCCATACCCATAACCATAGACTTTGTCATCCCTGGGTTTTTATTTACTGCTGCGTTGACTCTGCAATTTGCACTGTGGCTGCCTTTTGTTTCATCATACTATTGTGTGCCCATACACTAACTCTTTACTCTCCATTACTTGCACATAGAGAGAAATCATCCTCACGCTGTTTTGCGCTGCATTCTCCAGACAACAAAAAAAATTAACACGGGCTGCTGCCTTTTCTTTTTACACCCTTGCTTCACACAATCTTAGCCTTCATTCATTTTTTACACAATGGCACTGTTGTGCAGTTCCTTTCATTTTTCTGCTGCCACACATTATCATTCACCCATGTGCATTAAAACCTGTTGTCCATGCTTTCTCTTTATGCATTCTTTGCATGCTGCATTTGCATATGAGAAAAACATTACATTTTTTTACTGTTGTGTATTGTACTCACTCTGCTATGAGTATGTTCTCTCACATTACATAGAAGGAAACTACCTTCCATTGCTATGCATTTCAATGCATGTGCTCCATAACAAAAAATTCAAAAAATTGTTGTTTTATGTTCTATCTTCCCACTGCTGTGAGGGTCTCCATGCTTTGCATACTTTTCTTATTGCGCTGCTGCACTTCACATTTGAGTGCTGCCCCTTTTTCTTCTCTGCTTTTATGGAAAATTTAACTTCATATTTTTCCCTTATAAAAGGTCTTCATCAAAGAGTGACTATTAAGATAGTTCAGCAACAAAAATTACAAGCTCCCCTTTAATGTGTGCTTGTCTTCTTTTGGCAGACTCTTCTCAAAACAATTTTAGATCCACTAGGGAGTTCAAGGGATTTTCAGATTGCCTTTCCTTCCTTCTCCATACTTGTGTAACTTTCTTCTTTTGCATGGGTCTAGCTTGTGTAAGAGCCCAGGTCAAGTTATAATCTCGTGCTATATGCCCAATGTCATGACACTTGAAACATTCAACATTGTTCATGAATAAAAATTCATGATTTCTTCTTGTGAAATTATTTCTTGGAGATTGTCGGGGACCACAACATCTATCTCCATGAAATGCTCTACATTCTTTTGCCATATGAGCAAAGTTTGAGCAAGAATAACAATAACCAAAAAATGAACTTTGGTACCTGGGAGATGGAGGTTTCCTTGATGTACTTCTGAAGCCTTGCTGCCTTGAGATCCCTTGATGATCACCATTGCCTCTTGCCTTTTTGCCATCAACTACATTTCTTCTTGGAGCTGGTTTTCTACTTGGACCAGGATTTCTTCTATTACAGCCTTCATTCTTCTCCTTGCCTTTGCTGGAACTAGGAGCATCACCATTTCTTTCTGGCTTCTTCACATCTCCTTTGCTTAAAGAATTTTCATCCTTGTTTGAGGATTCACCTACATACCCAAGTGCTGATTTATCAGATGGAGATCTGTGATAGCTGAGCATGTCGTCCAAGGCTTGAGAGCTCTTCATGATCTTGTTCATCCCTTCAACCTTCTTCCTGAGGAGGACAATATCTTTTTCCAATCTTTCACACTCATTATTCTTCTTTGCAAGTTGTTCCTCAGTTTCTTCCTTGCTACGAGTAGCTTCAGCTGCTGCTATTTTAAGAGAGATTATATCTCACTTCATTTTGGAGATTTTTTCTTGACTACTCTCCATTTTCTTTTCAGCTTCTTGTGCCTGCTTCTTGGCTTCTTGTAGATTAGACTTAAGGGAGGATACCTCTACCTTGTACTGTCCAATCTCTTCTACAAGTTTGTTCACTCTCTTGTGCCTTTGTTCAAGTTGACTTGACAAGGCATCTTCCTTCTCCTTTGCTTTATTCAACTGATTTGTCATGGATATGACTTCTTCATGATGTTTCCTTTTGCTTTCATCAAGTTCCTTCTTAAGCTTGGCAAGCTCTTCATCCCTTTCTTGCACTTGAAGCTTGATGAGGTCAACCTTCTCATTTTCAGCTTCTATGATGGGTTCAGAATTTTCTTCTTGACTGATGGTCATGCTCAGTGCTCCCTTTGCATGAAGCTCATGCAGTCTGTCCCATATATCCTTTGCTGATGAATATTTTCCTAGATTCTTCTTTACAGAATCAGGCAGCCCATCCAAGATTGTCTTTGCTGCTTTTTTGCATTGTACTACCGTGGATTTCTCCATCCATTTTGCTATCATCAATCACTGACTCCCAAATTTTCAATGCCCTTAGACTTTAAGAAAAGTCCTGATTTTTATTTCCCATATATTCAAAGTTCCCCATCGAACCTTGGAGGCCTCAAAAAATGCTTTCAAATAGATTTGCCTTCTATTTTAACAGAGGAGGGAGACACAACCTTAGAGGATTTGGACACTTTCTTCTTTGACCTTGCCATTCTTAACTATTTTAAAAATCCTTGACTGTGTTTTTAAAATGACTCACTGTTTCTTCAACAACAACTCAAAAACTTGAGAAATACCTGAATCCCTTTGGCTGAAACTTCACACAGCTGGAAAAGCTTTACTGCTGCTGCAACAAGGGTCTTTCCTTCAGCTTCTTTGACACTTCAAAGAGCATGAACCTGCTCTGTCACCATCAAAGAGCCTGGACTAGCTCTGATACCACTGTTGGGTATTTTTGCAATGGGAAAATACCAAAACCAAACATTAAGTGAACACAGAGTCAATGCTCTGTTACCTTTGCTCCAGGATCTTTTTGCACAAAGGACCCTTTTTAAAAAATAGCTGAGAACAGAGTATTTCACCACCATAAAATGATTTCCATTCATTAAAATAAAATGACTGATATACATTCATCCTCTTTGCTGAGAGGGATTTACTAAAAAAAACATTCAACCAAAACTCTGTTTTCACCTGAGAATTTAGTGAGACATATTCATCCTCTTTCACTCAGAGGGATTCACCAAAACATTACAAAGAAATTACTCTGTCTCTTTTGAAATTTTACACCACTGTGTGTAAATATTTCATTTACATTCACTGCTGTGTGAAAACAAAAATTACAGGAATTTACACATTTACCCTTTCACTGCTGAGTGAAACAATTCATGGTTTTGAAACAAAACTGCCCCCTGTTTTTCTTCATTCACTTCTCCTCCTGCACTGCTGTGCATTCTCTGCATTTCTTACATTACCAAAAGAAAGGATTTTTACGCTGCTGCTTTTTTACCATTTTTCTCACAAAACATTTCAACCCTCAAAAATATTCATGCACACTCCTGTGCGTTCCCTTGCATTACAATGTTTATTCTATGGTCTTTATTCGCTGGTGCGAACCCAACACACTTCACCGTCTGCGATCCCCTTGTTTTTCATAGGCTGCTGCAAAACCATGTTTTTGCTCCTCCCGTGTGCAACTCACATTACATTTTTTTTAACCCACACACAAGAAAACATTCACATTTCCTTTTGTTTTAATTGGCTGTTGAGAACCCTGTTTCTTTCCTCCCCGTGTGCAATGCACATTACATAGGGTCAACGGTCATATATAAAAAAACATACGATTCATATGGAGTTAAATGAATCTTACATACCCATGCTCCCGTATAAAATAAATGTTACGGCCTGTAAAAAAAACATTAAATACCTTACCAAAGACATGTCATAACATTAATCATAGGTATGGTCCAGGTCCACGCTGTATTTAATTTTAATCAGGCCCGTATGTACTTTGGACAATTTAAACAGCGGAGACCTTTCCTGGCAATCGAACGGCGGAGGACATTCCTTTTAATCGGACGCATATCGAGCGGGGTGAGTTGACCGACATTTATCGTCCGATAAATGTCAGGTGCTGATGTCACGGCAATCCACGTGGCTGCACCAAATCGCGTCGGAGCTCCTCGCACGGAAACAGCTTTAACCTGAAGGGTGGTGCGATGGCTTACTGCCGGTTTCAGGTATGCTTCGGTGGTTTTGGGCGTGCGTTGACTGCTGACCCGCGCGCCTTAACTGCTGGCTCGCGCACAGGGGAAATTACAAATTCCAACATGTGTTAGCAGGGTCTTTGAACATGGGAGATTTCATACCATACTTGGCATGGATGGATCTGCAAGGTCTCAACCGTCGATTGAAGAACATACACAAGATCCAAGACGACTTGCTAGAGAAGATACTAGAGGAACACGTTTCGCCACCGCAGAATAACCCCAACTACATGCCAGATCTCGTGGATGTTTTGCTTGCGGCCTCTGCGGATGAAGATATGGAGTTCCAAATTACTCGAGACAATATAAAATCTGTCATCTATGTATAGATTCTCCCTGCAATTATTAGATTTCAATGACTTAAATCAAATATGAAACGATGATTATATCTTGACATTTGTTTTGGATTTGTTTTGTTGTTAGGATATCTTGTCCGCTGGTTCGGACACGTCGTCTGGAAGCATAGAGTGGGCAATGTCCGAATTGCTGAGAAACCCTCCAGTTCTGAAGAAGCTTCAGGACGAGCTGGAACGTGTAGTTGGAATTGGGCGTATGGTACATGAATCCGATCTGCGTTGTCTCGTTTATTTACAAGCTGTGGTGAAAGAAACGTTTCGACTCCACCCACCTGCGCCGCTTTCCCTTCCCCACGTATCTATGGAGGATTGCACTGTGTTGGGCTATGAAATTCCTCGGGGGACTCGCCTTTTAGTGAATTTATGGGCAATTGGAAGGAGCCCGAAGTCATGGGGGGAGGATGCTGAATGTTTCCGGCCAGAGAGATTCATGGAGGTAGGCTTCCTGGATGCAAAAGTGCAAAACTTTGAGTGGATTCCATTCGGAGCCGGAAGGAGAGGATGCCCCGGACAGCAATTGGGAACGCTTGTGGTAGAGTTCGCCCTGGCGCAGCTCACTCACTGTTTCAACTGGAGGCTCCTCGATGAGCAAAAAATGGATATGTCTGAAAAGAATAATGGACTTACCATTTCAAGGGCGCATGAACTCTTGGCGTTTCCAACTCCTCGATTTCCGATACTGTAGTTCGTAAGATACATTTGTATCGACTCGTTTATTGTGATCTGGATTGTATTCAACTTAGGAGAGCCTGTGGAAATACAAACCTGTGGTCCTTTTCTTTGGCGTTTGTAGACAACCCTTATCCTCATTGCAGATTCTCTTTACTTAGAGTAAGCGGCTTTGCGGACCCACTTCTCTCAATATTGATATATATATTTAATTGGTTTTTATTTCTCATATTTTATCAAGGTAATTGATAACTTCTGGATTTTACGTCATTCTTATTTTTAGATTTTTAATTAATCCAATTTCAAATACCAATTCTAACATAAAATTTGAAAATGAAAACTAATACTAGATATTTGAAAATGTAAATTATACTAAAAATATATTTTCAGAACATGTAAGATTTCAATTACTCTTTTTTTTGACATATAGAAAATGGGATATGGTTTTTTAAAGATCTGAGAAATTTTGATTGAAAAAATAATGGTAAAGTATAAAGAAAATTTTAAGATTTAGAATTTATTTTAATAATATTTTTTTCTTTAAAGTAAATTATTATAGTTTGATTTTTTTTTTTAATTTTTTTTTTAAATTTAAGTTTTTTCTAGGTGCAATTGTGAACTAACAAATGACATGATTGATTCAAAATTTAACAAAATGTAATCAACTTAAATAGGGGTTACTAGAATCATTGAGTATTCTAGCCAATAATATTTTTCAGATAAAATGGACTTTAACTAAAACACCAATGTTTTGGATTAGTATTCAAGATATTGAAAGCCTAAGCCTATTGTTGACCACTTATTTGGATGAATTAGATGTTATATGATTGCAAATGTTTTGGATTAGTATTCAAGATATTGAAAGCCTAAGCCTATTGTTGACCACTTATTTGGATGAATTAGATGTTATATGATTGCAAATTGGGTAGATCAGATTGTTGCATAGCTTTAATTTGGCCAAGGAAGTTAAATTGATACACTATAAAATCATGAATCAACTAGAAAAAAAACTAAAAAATAAAAATCATACATTGTATTGTGATGAATAAAAAAACAAATATTACCTTCTATGACCATGAATCAATTAGTAAAAGTAAAATAATATGTTATATGGTTAAATTAAAATTTCCTACATTACACAAAGGTTATAATACCCTTTTTTCTTATATGGTTTGTAATTGAACTTGTAAATATGAAAGTTTGCTAGCTAAGTTGTGGTTTTTTTAGTTAAAGAAAATATGAAACTTGTATTGCACCCTTATGATAAATTCCCTAGGAATTAAATGCAATTATGATGTATATGGAGGATATATGATAAAATCCATTTATGTGAAAATTATATGTGTATAATAGTTGGATTGATCTCTAGTTAGTTGATATGGTCAATATAAGAGCTTAAACTTAGATTTAATATAAGAAAACGAATTCAAACATACATTGGATATATGTTACAAAAAGGACAAAAAATGGAAAAGAAAGGAACCCAAATCCAAGCCTACATAACAAGAGTCATGGTACTAATGATCTAGGATTTCCTAATAATGTGGAAAATTTGAGTCATATTGAGGTTTATACACATGATATGTCCATAGAAACTCTAGCTAACTTGTTATTAAGTAAATGTAGAAAGGTTTATCAAGAAGTCTAATGGCATGTGGCTCCTCTCCGAGGATAGCCTGTCGAAATAGAAACCAATATCAGGTTGACTCAATGTAGTGTTGAATGGTGTTTTAATTGATGCCCACATTGATGCTTGAACGCTCTTAATATTTGTCTGGATTGCATTGTTTGAAGCTCCAATGGTACAGAAGCCCTGAAAGACCTAGAAGCCCCACACTTATTGATGACATTGAGGATGAAGATCACTGGGTTTTCTCCTAAGACCATTATCACTAGATCTCCTTATTGTGTTGATTCCAATGGTATATGAGATGCCTCATAGTTCATCTTGGATAGAGAGTTATGGTAGATCAAAGGTTAAGGCCCCCATCTTGTGGTCATACCCCCAACAAAAAGATGATGTGGCAACTCCTCATTGGATATTTATTTAACTAATGGGCACAGAAGGATTTTCTTGAGTTATTATTGAATTCTTATTATTGAAGGATCTTCATGAATTATTATTAAATCAATTTCCATTTAACTCCTTATCACCTTACAATTTCTCCTTAAATTTTGATGTAATATTATTTTTAATAGTGTGGGTGGCTATCCTCCCAACTTAGTTTAATTTATAATATGGCATCAAAACTCATAATGATTTTTTTTTGTAATGACTAAGTAGTCTATAATGCCTACATATCTTATGTAGATTATGCTTATGACATAGATGTGAGCATTCTTTTTCAATACTTCATAAAATTTAATTATTAATATATTATCTATTTACAATATATTTCATTAAGTAGGTATGATGATTAGCTTCATTAGTAAAGTTAGATATTTTAATATAATATTGCAATGATGATGTACTAATTCTTATCCAAAATAAAATATCTTCTAAACATTATAATACTTCTTCCATTTACTAATTTTTGTAAACTATTATAATGGATAAAACCAAACTAAGTTAGCATTCTAATGAAAATGCTAATGACGACCTCATTTCTTGGACAATTCTTATAAACTAATTTTTGTAAACTATTATAATGGACAATTCTTGGATGATACAAATGACGACCTCATTTCTATATATAGGAGTCTAAGGGGTCACAATATAGTCAAGCCGACATAACAATAATAATGTAAAGGCACAACAATAACAATAGTGGGCTTCCATGGGGCACAATAATAACAATATGGGGACAACATGGGCACAACAATAATAACAAGGGGCTACAATGACAATAATAATAAGGGAATACACTAATATTATAGGGGCCTAACAATACTAGAGAAAATATGTATCATAAATATTTTACTCTAAACAGACTAAGGGACCTTGAGTGGTCAAATTAGTGGCCCCAAAGAAATCCACAAATTGTTTTCCCTGGAACTGTTTATGACTTTAAGGGGTATACCAAACTATGGTGGGAATTCCTTTGTCGCAGCAATGAACAGAAGGAATATTATTTTATGTTAAAATTTGGAGCCATGTATGCAAACCAGATGAGATATAAACTAGAATGGATAAAACAATGGTGGAGCCATTTTAGAATGAATTGAAGTGCCTTGGATCATCTCAACTTACAGAGGAATTATTTCAATGAAAGATTCTGAGAGTACAGAGACACATAAATATGCATGGACGAACATATCCTGTACAATTATGTTGCATGTCATGACCAAATGGCTTGTCAGAATGAAAGTCAGGTATCAATTCATCCTTGGTCGGCTAATGATTGTACGAATAATATATACTAAACACTGGGACACTAGCCCCATTATCTTAGTTTAACAATGTTTGATGATTAATAAAGCCAAACTACACCACTTTTCCATAGGTTTTGGCCAATCCAAAATATTCACTTTGTAAAATAAAATTTCATTCTCATGGGCTTCATGAAAAAGTATCCACAGTGTGTTTAGATAGGTTGTACCATAACGTTTTCCTAATGGACCTTAGTATATGAAAAGCATTCGCAGAGTTAAGATATTATGTACTAAAAAATATTTCTCGTGGGCTTTGAGATAAAAAACATCCACTTTGTATAGTGTAGAAATATAATGATTAGATTCCCACCGAGGAGCCTAGCTCAATTATAAAAGAAAAGAAGGAGAAGGTATTCAACATCTTTGGGTCTTAGGGAGTCAAAGGTTTGAGAAGCTTGTGCATCAGAACATAAGAGTCTGACCTTGAACCTAAAGTGGCCATATTTTCTTAGTGTTTGGTCCGTCCATATTTGTTATGTAATCATTTCATACAATAAATAAAGAGAACAGTGTTTCCAGAATTCCAAGTTATCAAGCCTTGCATATTCTTGTATCTTGTTTGAATGAATGCTTTCTCTAAAGTTTGTTGGAGGTTCGCTTAGGATTTTGGAGTGTCATTAGAGCTCATTGAGGCACGAGGCCGTGTATTGAGCGTTTTGGGCATTAAATATGTGTCGATGGGACTTTCAACATAGTTTTGAGAAAGGTTTCCATAAGATTCTCTTTCATTTCTCCTTTGGGCAAATATTTGATACCTGCAAGAAGCTTTTCGTCTTCATCATCAGCTATGTGAGCCATACAATTTTCTTTTAATTTTTGGAGCCGTTCTACTTTCTTTCATTTGTAGAATTAGAATCTGAATTAGAATAATCTACATTTATAGTTACAGACATTAGAATGTTCATAATCACATTCAATAAGCAGAACTTCTTCTTTTGTATCAGATAAAAATTCTACACTGAAACTAGAAGTTTCAATATTATCATCACAACACCCATGTTTAAGGAGATAAACTTCTTTTAGTGAAAATGGAGCATGTGTTTTGTGACATGGATTAACCGTCTCTCGTGGATTCTTATCTATGGCAATGCGATCGTTGACTAACACCTGCAAGTTTTGGTGTAACGGCAATCATGATTCCCAACAAGTGGTATTAGAGCATAGGTCACGAGTTCAATATACACCCGGCTCATGTTGGGGGGGAGATTGTTGGACATTGGATAAGCCAACGCTCCACGTGTGTTTCATGACATGGACTAACCACCTCTCGTGGATCCTTATCTCTAGCGATGCGATCATTGACTAACACCTGCGGATTTTGGTGTAATGACAATCGTGATTCCCAAACATATACAAATGTCTATTCTTATTTATTAAATAAGCTCTGATTATATCTTTCTTATTTTTTAATTAAATAAACAACTTTTACAATTTTTTAATTGGTTTGATAACATTATAATTAAATATCCCATCACCATTTTTTAAATGATAATTATAAATATGACGATCGTGATGATTGTAAATGTGATTAAATAAATTATTAAAAATGTCATAATCATAATAGTTTTCTTTTCAAGATTGATCAATCAAGAAGCATCATAGATTTAATAAACTATAAAAAAATGTCATAATCATAGTTTTCTTTTCAACATTGATTAATCAAGAAGCATCCTACATTAAATAGATTCCAAAGTGGGCAATGACAGAAATCTCCGAAAGCTTTGTAGCCAAATTTAAGCAAGTGGGAATCCACGTGTTAAGCATTTAATTGCCTTCCGGTGTGGTTTCAAAGGACATATCACATCGATTGGTTTAGGATAGAAATTTCAAATCGTGTGGATGTTTTGTTGGAAGCCATCAAAATTTAGGGTTCCAAATCACGGGAAACAATATAAAATGCGTCCTCTATGTATATTATTTATTAGCGCACACAAGCGTTTATGGATTCTCTGCATATTTAGATTTCAATGGCTTTGCATAAAATATGATAATCGTGATATTGATTTGGGTGTCTTTGATTGTCAAGAAATCTGGAGTCTCGGTTGTATACAGCATAATATATGACTCCAAAAGTGCTGAATTCCCTGTTTTGGAGAGTAAGTCAGCCATGAAGTTTCGCTCTTTATATAGATATGATTGAATTCAATGTGCTAAAATGCATTGATTAGGATATGAATGAGCATCATTTAATAGGTCAAAAAAATGAGGTTGGAAACATAATAATCTCTTTATCTAATTAATGCATCTTTAGAGTCCCTGAAAATATGCAGATTAGAAATGTTGAGTTGACTAATAGTGAATAGTAGCCCCATAAAATCATGATTTCCGCTTTATTGTTAGAATGGTAACCACCCTTCCACTAAAAGTGATAAAACTTGTCAAGTTCACTAACAATGACTACACTACATCCGCACGGTCCAAATTTACATGCCCATGGAAGCAGGTTTTCTAGATACAAAAGTAGAAAATTTTGAATAGATTCAGTTGGGAGCAGGCTGGAGACGACGCCTTGGATAGCAAATGGGACTGATTGATGTAGAGTTTTTGTGGCGCAGCTCTTGCACTGTTTCAACTAGGGACTCCCGATGATATGAATAAAGAGAAATTAGACATGTCTGAAAAACATCATGGAATTACAGTATCAAGAACACATGAACTGTTTGTTGTTCCATCTGCTCGCCTCCCCGTGACTCTAACACTATAGATATATTTGTATTCCTAGTTGATTACTTTAATTATAATAAATGAAAAACACTAATAAGCTAGGTGAGCCTCTCTGCCATGTTCGACTTTTTCTACTCTATAAGCTAAGTGGGCATCTCAGATTTTTCCTGTGAATACTCCATGACTGTTAGTGTCACACCCCCAATTCTTTTTTCCTTAATTCGCCGAGGTATGGCACCGCCTAAGTAGTTAACATGTCCCATTGTTAAGTTACTTTACGAACTACGCCTTAACATTCATCTTCATTCATGAACAACATTAATGTGCAGAATCCACTAATATTATAAACATCATAAAACATCAAAAGGAACACATTCATATTAAATAAGAATCTTTTATTATATATGTGAAGAGTTTTACAAATGACCGGGAGCAAAGCTCCACCAGCGTTATACCCAAGTCAGGCGCCCACCTCGTGCATGCCTGCATGGTGGTCTCACCCTTTCTTTCAACACACAAGACTTTGCCGAGTTGGGCAAGCACGCCCATGCACAACCCTCACCCAAACTTTCAAACGAACCCATGTCAAGTCCAACGGCTGGGCGCCCACACATGCCCTCCACCCGCAGTTACCTTTGAACGGCGAGTGGGCGCCTTCGTGCGCCCTCCACTAGCGTCTCAACCGATCACCAAACTTGTGCCAAACTCTATGTAGCCTTGCCCGGCGAGCGGGCGCATAGAACTACGCCACGTTGGAGCTCCGATACACCTTCTTTGCACCTTTCGCTTGATGAGCAATGTCCGAATGGATGATTTTCACCAAGTCTACATCGCATATATGTATGGTTTAGAACGGGGGTCGTGCCCTCCGTTCATCCTCCAACCAACGCGTCCATACATCAAAACTCTGCCTAAGTATAGGTCGGCCCACCCATGGCACGAGACCGCGTCACCTTAGCTCGTATGTTTGCCATCCTCGCTTTGGTCGGCCCACAGTGCAAGTCACCTCAACTTGCATGTATAAACACAAGGTGATCAACTCGTCCGCATAACAATGCCTCGACCTCGGTCTCCTCATGACTTTTGCGCATTTTGCTACTTCCTTTGGCGGGTGGGTGCGCCCAGGTGACTCGCCAGCCGCAAGGCGTTACATCCTCCCCCACCCGAAGGCATTGTCATCCCTGACAATCCTGCTCTACGTAGTAGCTTCCTGTCATACTTTGTAATCTTACGCTTCCATCTCCAAAGTGAGTCCTCCAATTCCCAGTTGTCTTCCTTCGATGCATTCTTCCATCTAACAATAAATTCCCGCTTCATGTGGTAACCAAGTCCTATGGTTCGGAAACTCAGAATCTTCTCCAACTCTAGGTTTGGCTTGTCCACAATCCCGGTTGGTCCTCTTGGTGGTTTAGCTCTCTTTGGATGATGAGCATCAAGTTTGCATCACTTCAACTGACTCATGTGAAAAACCGGATGCTTCATGTGCATATGGTGTGGAAGCTCCAGCGCATAAGCAACTTCCCCCACTCTCTTCTTCACTTGGAATAGTCCCTCATACTTCCTCGTCAGTTTGTTAGCAGTCCCCTTAGGTGGCTGAAACTGCTCCCTAGTAATCTTGAGAAACACCATATCTCCCACATTGAAGTGTACATCTCGTCTTCCTCTAGCTGCCCATTTCTTCATTCTCCTTGAGTATCGTGCAAGTGCAACCATGCTAGCTCCAAGGTCTCATCCCAAGCCTTCATGAATTTCTTCACATGAGGACTTCTCAACAAACCTCCTGTCACTACAGTATGTGGTGTGACTGACATCTGTCCATTCACCAAGTCAAATGGATTGTACACCGTCGCAGAACTCTTTTGAATATTGTAGCTAAACTGAGCAATCCAAGAGTTCAGGCCAATTCTTCTGATCAGCCATCACATAATGTCTCAAGTAATCCTCCAACAATGTGTTCATCCTCTCGGTCTTCCCATCTGTCTGCGGATGGTAACTCGAAATCATCAACAACTCTGTCCCGACTAACTTGAACAATGTGGTCCAAAATCTGCCTATAAATCGCATATCTCGGTCTGACACGATGCTTAATGGCATCCCCCAATACTTCACTATGTTCTTAAAGAAAAATTCCGCAGTTTGCTCAGCACCACAAGGCATCTTTGTTGGAACAAAGACAACATACTTGGAAAAATGATCAACCACGACCATTATCCCATTATACCCCTGAACCTGTGGCAAATGAGTGATGAAGTCCATCGAGACACTCATCCATGGTCTCTCAGGAATTGGTAAAGGTTGCAACAGACCTCCTTGCCTCTAAGTATCTGATTTGTCTTGCTGACAAATGATGCACATATGTACATACTCCTCTACATCCTCCCGCATCTTCTCCCAAAAGAATCCCTTCTCCAACAATGCCAAAGAACGACGCTACCCTGGGTGGCCAGCCCACGGTGAGTCATGGCACTCCTTCAAAAGGTGCCTCCTGAGTCCAGATGACTTTGGAACATAGAGTCGGTTTCCAAAGAACAAGAATCCATTCCGTAGAAAGAACTTTCGTGTCTTCCCCTCCTTTATCTGCTTCACTATATTCTGCGCCAAAGCATCGGTTTCAACACTTTCCTTGAGCTTATTCTGCATCTCTTCTGACATCTGAACTTGACTCCTACTCCTTGCTGCCTGGTCTTCTCCTTCCAATGCTACAAGTTGTCCCTTCCTGCTAAGGGCATCTGCTACTGCATTGTGTCTTCCCAGTCTATACTCAATAGCCATATCGAATTCTGCCAAGAAGTCCTGCCAACGAGCTTGCTTTGCAGAAAGCTCCGGTTGTGATGCAAAATAACTTGTTGCAACATTGTCAGTCTTGACAACAAACGACTTCCCAATCAAGTAATGCCTTCACACATGAAGACAGTGAATGATTGTAGTCATCTCCTTCTCATGGACCGGATACCTCTGTTCTCTATCTTGCAACTTCCAACTCTCGTACACCACCGGATGCCCATCATACATAAGAACCCCTCCTATGGAAAAATTTGAAGCATCTTTGTGTACCTCAAATGGTCTCTCGAAGTTAGGCAACTTTAGTATCAATGCTGTAACCATCCTCCTCTTCAAGTCATCAAATGCCTCTTGACATTTGTCCATCCAACTCCATCTCTTGTCTTTCTTCAATAGGTCTATCAGTGATGATGTTACTTTGGAGTACCCCTTTACAAGCTTTCGTTGGTAGTTGGTCATGCATAAAAACACCCTCATCTCGTGGACATTCATCAGTTCAACCCAATCCTCGATCGCCTTCACTCTTCTTAGCTCCATCTGTATGTACCCTTGACCAACTATATGCCCAAGGAACGGAATCTCGGTCTTAGCGAACATACAATTAGAATTTTTCAAGTACAACTGATTTTCCCTCAGTGCCTCAAACACCATTGCCAGGTGCTTTTTATGATCCTCCATGTTGTCACTATACACCACTATGTCGTCCAAGTACACTACTACGAATGAATCCAAGTATGGTTGTAGAACAACATTCATCGAAGTGAAAAATGTAGCAGAAGCATTGCACAACCCGAATGGCATAACAAGGAACTCAAAGCTACCATACCTTGTTACTATCGCGGTCGTCTTCTCGTCTCCTTCAGCTATCTGCATCTGATAATACCCAATGCTCAAGTTTAGCTTGGAAAACACTCGGGCTTTCGCAAGCTTGTCAAAGGAATCAGAAGCCAATGGCAAAGGATACCTGTTCCTTATCGTCTGCTTGTTCAATGCACGGTAATCATAGCACATCCGTAGCTCATTTGAATCCTTCTTCCACTGTAACAATACCAGAGCACCATAGGGGGACCATGAAGGTCTGATGAAACCTGCATCAGCTAACTCCTTTAACTGTCATTTCAATTCCTCCAACTCAGGTCCTAACAACAGATAAGGTGCTTTAGCCAAAGGTTGCTTCCCTAGCTCAAGCTCAATGTGATGGTCCACTACACGCCTTGGTGGAAGCTTCTTTGGTAGCTCATCAGGCATCAAATATGCATATTTGGTCAATAACTCAGAAATCTCAGTTGGAACAAGCGTCCCCACTCCATCACCTTCGACTCCCTTGAACATCACCACATATGTATCCATATCTGACTCCTTCATAGCCTTCTCCAAACATAGTGCAGAAACATGCTGCACCTTGACTTCCTGCCTTTGTCTATGAGTGGACAAAGTCCAAGTTTGTGACTGTCCAACCAGCACCACCTCATCACAGAAGGGGACAACAATTGTCTTGTTTCCCTTCAAGAAATCTTGCCCCAATATCATATCGAAGTCGTTCATCTCCATCACTGTGAAGTCCAACTGACCCTTCCAGTCTTTTATTTGCATAGGAACTTTGTGTGCCAAACCTGCCACTTTAGCTCTAGAGTTCACTGCCTTGACTTCCACATTTGATGGAAAGATCATTAGTCCAACCTCTTTTACTAACCGTGTCGTCATGAACTTATGAGTGGCCCCTGTGTCCACTAGAGCTTGAATGGTCTTGCCATGAACCATCAAGTCCATGAAACCCAGATTGTTCATCCACGATTTCTCCATAACTTTTCCCTGCATACATATCTGTTCTCGACAAGTAGCTCTGATACCACCTGTCACGCCCCCAATTCTTTTTTCGTTAATTGGTCGGGGTGCGACACCGCCTAAGTAGTTAACATGTTCCATTGTTAAGTTACTTTATGAACTATGCCTTAACATTCATCTTCATTCATGAACAATATTAATGTGCGGAAACAAATGACATGATTGATTCAAAATTTAATAAAATGTAATCAACTTAAATAGGGGTTACTAGAATCATTGAGTATTCTAGCAAATAATATTTTTAGGATAAAATGGACTCTAACTAAAACACCAATGTTTTGGATTAGTATTCAAGATATTGAAATCCTAAGCCTATTGTTGAGAACAAAAATGTCCCATGGAATCTTTAGGATATAGGGTTGAGAAAAAGAGAGATGCTTATATAAATATAATACTCAATGTAAGAAGAAACGAACAAATGTTGGAAACTAGGTTAGTACAAGACCTAGAAGAAAAATATCAACCTCTAATGATACTACAAAATTAGGAGAGGGGCATTTTGAGAATAAATATTTGATAAATTATCTACAATTATTAGGAATATGAAAGGAAACTCATTGAAATAAATAAGTATAGAATGATACTTATGAGGAATATAGAACTTTCTACATTATTTTGTGTGGCATTTCCTAATGATACGAGGAATCTCACTCATGATATGAGTTTGTATAGATTAAATATTAAACTGATTTTTTATTAAGAAAATGAGAACCTTAACTAGCTTTACAAGAGCAAAGCTACCTCCAAAAATTAGGGAGAGAAATAATCTATTGATCTAACAAATTAAGGTTTGTAAACAAAACAAAGAATTTGTTGAGAAAATATCTCAACCATTCCCAATAAAAAAACTCAACTAGCGCCTAATATTAGATAACCAAAAGGGATTCAAAAAATGAATCCACAATGATAACATCTGAATCATAATAATTGGAGATGACAATACATACGCAAATCATAGGGATTAGAATCCTTATCATTTCTCCTGACCATAGGAGAATTGGTCTGAAATGCTATTAAGGGAGATAGAAAATGTGTTGTTATATACAATGCTTCTAATGATGATAAGGAATAAAGTGATATATGTTTGATGAAATTGGTGATTCAAAGTCATGGAACCTAAATCCATATATGATTAGATGAATTCTCAAAAGAAAATGAAACAAACTGCTAAAATACCACAAAAAGTGATTTTATTCAAATGGAAAAACTTTTCGAGTAGAAAATACTTCAACAAAAATCTAGCATGGAGGAGTTGAGTCCCTAAGTACTTATAAAAAGAGGAAATGGAAACGCTGAAGGTATTATTGCATGATTGCGAGAATGCATAATGAAAAGGGAAAAATCACACTCAAGGCTCTATTAGAAAGAATCCAAAAATGTTGGTCGATGATGCTAAATGTGGATATCTTCCAATATGAATGGATTGTGGATTCTTAAAATTAAATGACAATGTTCCTTCCTTCAATTGTAATATTCTAATATGAAACAATATACTATTCACGGACCAACTAACCTCTAGGCCAAATACTAGTACCACATAGATTGACTAGGAATCTATTCAAGGCCTAACATCAATTTGACTATAAATACTAAATAATTGGCCATCCTATGAAAATATTTCCATCTACTCAGACACCTAATTACCAAACCATAGTGTTCACTAGTTCGCTAGGAGGATAGTTTAGATATGGGATGTGTCCAAGTCAATCTTGCATTCTTTATTCACCAACCAATAAATACATATAGCACAATAGTATTTCATCAAGGAACAATTAGAGGAGGCAAACTATATAGCTATATTTTACTACCTGCTAGAAAAAACTTTGGAAGTTTGACTTAGAAATTATTATTACATAATATTGCCACATAGGGCTACAAAATATCAGAAAAAGTGTTATTGGTAGTGACAAAAAACAAATTTTTCTCCATTGATTTTCATGATAATCTTTGAAATTGGTCATCTATCGTATCTTAAATATGACACAACTTTAAGTTGAAATGCATCAATTTAGCACAAATTTTAAGAAATTTAGGCTATATACTATCATTTGGGCACCAGTGTCGATGAATTCTAGCTATTTTTTGGTAATTGGATATAAATATTGAGAAACTGAATTATTAAATTACCAAGTTGCAAAGTTAGAAATTCATACATAAGTTGTAAGGTTATCAAAGGCCATACAAAGGTTGAATTGAACTCTATGGCCACAAGTTGAGATTGAATTTGATTATACAATCATGACCACTTATTTGGATGAATTAGATGTTACATGATTGCAAATTGGGTCGATCAGATTGTTGCATAGCTTTAATTTGGTCAAGGAAGTTAAATTGATACACTATAAAATCATGAATCAACTAGAAAAAAAATCATACATTGTATTGTGATGAATAAAAAAACAAATATTACCTTCTATGACCATGAATCAATTAGTAAAAGTAAAATAATATGCTATATGGTTAAATTAAAATTTCCTACATTACACAAAGGTTATAATACCTTTTTTTTCTTATATGGCTTTTAATTGAACTTGTAAATATGAAAGTGTGCTAGCTAAAGTTGTGGTTTTTTTAGTTAAAGAAAATATTAAACTTGTATGGCACCCTTATGATAAATTCCATAGAAATTAAATGCAATTATGATGTATATGGAGGATATATGATAAAATTCATCTATGTGAAAATTACATGTGTACAATAGTTGGATTGATCTCTAGTTAGTTGATATGGTCAATATAAGAGCTTAAACGTAGATTTAATATAAGAAAATGAATTCAAACATACATTGGATATATGTTACAAGAAAGACAACAAATGGAAAAGAAAGGAACCCAAATCCAAGCCTACATAAGAAGAGCCATGGTACTAATGATCTGGGATTTCCTAATGATGTGGAAAATTTAAGTCATATTCAGGTTTATACACATGATATGTCCATAGAAACTCTAGCTAACTTGTTATTAAGTAAATGTAGAAAGGTTTATCAAGAAGTCTAATGGCATGTGGCTCCTCTTCGAGGATAGCATGTTGAAATAGAAACCAATATCGGGTTGACTCAATGTAGTGTTGAATGGTGTTTTAATTGATGCCCACATTGATGCTTGAATGCTCTTAATATTTGTCTGGATTGCATTGTTTGAAGCTCCAGTGGTAAAGAAGCCGTGAAAGACCTAGAAGCCCCACACTTATTGATGACATTGAGGATGAAGATCAGTGGGTTTGCTCCTAAGACCATTATCACTAGATCTCCTTATTGTGTTGATTCCAATGGTATATGAGATACCTCATAGTTCATCTCGGATAGAGAGTTATGTTAGATCAAAGGTTAAGGCCCCCATCTTGTGGTCATATTCCCCAACAAAAAGATGATGTGGCAACTCCTCATTGGATATTTATTTAACTAATGGGCACAGAAGGATTTTCATGAGTTATTATTGAATTATTATTATTGAAGGATCTTCATGAATTATTGTTAAATCAATTTCCCTTTAACTCCTTATCACCTTACAATTTCTCCTTAAATTTTGATGGAGTAATATTTTTAATAATTTGAGTTGTTAGTAGAAATGTGGTTGTCCTCTCAACACTTGAAAAAAATTAATTATTGATAAATATTATCTATTTACGATATATTTCATTAATTAGGTATTATTTTTATTTCCTTTTCCTCTAACTTCTTGTCACCTTACAATTTCTCCTTAAATTTTGATGTAATATTATTTTTAATAGTGTGGGTGGCTATCCTCCCAACTTAGTTTAATTTATAATATGGCATCAAAACTCATAATGATTTTTTTTTGTAATGACTAAGTAGTCTATAATGCCTACATATCTATATGTAGATTATGCTTATGACATAGATGTGTGCCTTCTTTTTCAATATTTCATAAAATTTAATTATCAATAAATAATATATATTTATAATATATTTCATTAATTAGGTATGATTATTAGTTTTATTAGTAAAGTTAGATATTTTACTATAATATTGCAATGATGATGTACTAATTCTTATCCAAAATAAAATATCTTCTAAATATTATAATACTTCTTCCATTTACTAATTTTTGTAAACTATTATAATGGATAAAACCAAACTAAGTTAGCATTCTAATGAAATGTTTCTAGCCACAAAAGATCTTCACAATTTTTTTGGATAAAATATTCTAACTTAATTTAACAATGAATAAAAATACAATCCATGTATACATACACTCATCAATTCCAACACTCATTTTCAATTATAATTTTCCTATTTAATATTCGATTTATACATAATATATTATATGAGTTCATTAATAAATAAATTTATTACTAGGTCTATATATATATATATATATATATATATATATATATATATATTATTCAATGTATGTTGCAACCGTAATCACGTCAGTGTACAAAGAACTAGGAAACTAGGAAGCTTTTAGGACTCGCTAGTTCAGGATTTTCATTAAAACTTAATACATCAAACTAGTAAGTTATCCTATTCCATGGGGAAAGATGATATTATGGTATTCTCACCATGTCACTATTGTGATATTTCCATAGCTGAAGGTAATCAAGTTTTTATAGTATTTTGAGAAATATTAATTAAATTAAAATTACTAACACTTAAAGCAAATTTGTTCTTAAATATTTTTATTTTTAAAATTGTTAAATTGGAATTAAATAATACTAATTTACTTATAATTTAATAATAAATAACTAAAAATAATTGATATCATCAAATATTATGATACAAAATTACAACTATGATGAATTTTAAACATTTATTCCCTTTCTTTTATTGGAATGAAAATCTAAAAATAACGGCCAACAAAAAAATACATATGAAGGAATTAATTCAATGAACATAACAATAAAAATAACTTTAATATAATAGAATTCTTAGAAGTTTTCATTTAGAAGGCCCACCAGATTCACACATACTATATCGGTATAAGATAATTGCCAGATTTAGAGTTATAGGAGAATATTTCAACTAGCACGTCTATCTCTAATTTTGGATTACAAGTCTCGAAGATTCGCATTCACATTTGAAATTTCATGATACCTTGTGGGTATGGAGATTGCATGGAATATTAACTAGGCCCTCCAAATCAATTTAACCACAGAGCAAAAGAATTATTTAACCAACAAAATTATAGATTAGGGTGTTAGATTCAAAAGGTGAACACCAAATATTCTATTGCTTTAATCTTTCTCATACTGAAACTACAAATAAATTCAAACACTAAGAAAATTAATAAAATTAAAATACTAAGAAAATTAATGATATCTTTGTGCACATACTATACTTAAAACAAGGAGTTGCAACAAGGAAAGCAAATACAAATTCAATGAAAAACATCCTTACCTCTTCTTTGATGATAAGCTTCTTCTATGAGAGAGTTTACCAAAAAAATAACATGATAGATGTTGGTACATAAGTCAAACTTCTTAGGTTAGTTGTTCCACTTGAAGCTATTTTAAAAAAAAAAAAAAGATCCTACATTACCAACCATAGAATGAATAAATTCCTTAGCATTTCTTTGTAAGTTTAGAGTATACATGTTTTAAATAAAACATTTGAAACTACCTTGACATTTGAGATATGTAATTCTCACCTTCATATGTTTTTATTTCTTTCATTATCTCACGTAGCATCTCTATAAAGCTCATTAGAAAATGTTTTTTTCCTTCTCTAACCCATGTGTTAGGGGAGGAAATTGTGCATATCTAGATGATGTATATGAGTTCTTACGAGTGACCATCCTCTCCAAGAAATCTCTTTCAATCCCAAGTGTACATCCAAATCCATCTTGCACTTGTTGGAAAGATGGAGCAGCTGGATGGTCCAACCCCAAAGTGGTTGATGTCAATGCTTTTTTGAATTCACTTGCAACATATTCCATGTGTTTTTCTAAGAAGTGGAGATGTGACTTATCACCAGGTAACTACATAAGTGACTCAAAAATATGGTGAATATTTTGTGAGATATTTTCTCATTTCTGACTTGGATCAACATTAGTGGAAGAGTCCATGGAAGCATTAACATTCTCATTTACCTACAAATCAAAAAACAAATAGTCATAAAAATAGTAAAAGAGTGATAAAAAACATAAAATTCACCAAGTCATGAAATTATTACCATGACATCAACATAAGAATCCATGACAACATTAACATGATCATTTACCTACAAATAAAAAAACAAATAGTCATAACAATAGTAAAATAGTGATATTAAACATAAAATTTAGGGAGTTATAAAATTATTACCATGACATCAACATCCAAGTTATCCTCACTTTCAAAGTCAACACTTTCAGGTATTTGTGAACAAAAAAATGTATCTTATTAGATCACAATGAATATTATTTATTATTATTGATCTACATATTCAATCAAAAATACTCAAATCACCTAGTTTTGGGTTGTTGCATTGATTCTTGCTTCTAGATTTTCTTGTTCCAACCTTATTTTTTCTTCATCATGCTACCCTTGATGACATGTTTTCAAATATATCCATTTTTCACCCAATTACAATCGCACATAACAAAAATTGAACTTGAATGCCATACCATATATGATTTACCCATATCATGTTGGCTTTACACCCATGCTATTGAATAATCTAAGTGGTGCAGTGTCACATTACAATATAGAATAGATTGTTCCCTTACCCATGAATGAGATTTTATTTTCTCCACCTTATAATTTCTATGGAAAACATTTTCCTTTGCACATTAACACCACCAATATAAAATGTGGACAAGTGAACACAAGTGATGCATTAACCAATCCACTCGACGATGTGAAGCTACTCGTATTGACTTCAAAAGAACTTGTTTCAAATGTGAATGGTAGGACTCAATAGCTCCATTTGTTTCTTGTCCAGCATGCTTTAAGTGATGACGACATTTTTCCCACTTTTATGATTAACACCAAAGAAAGTATGTCAATAGTCAATACAAATATACCAAAAATATGAAAATTAAAGCTACATAAATTAAACCTATTTTTTCCAACCATCGTGCTCGAAAGTAATCAACGAAGGTGGTTTCCTCTTAGAAGTCATTCAGAAATTTGTTGGTCTGCTCAAGTGCAGAACTTGGATTTTTCTGACCATGCATAATGTCACCTAGACGCTTAAACATGGCACATCTTATAGTATCATATTTCACTTTCATTACAATATTTTTTTACCATGCCCTTCTAACATGCCAAATGCATAAGTAAACTTCACATTGAAATATCTCCCTATTACACATAAATGTCATACAAAGTTATATATATTAATATATATATATAAATATAGAGAGAGAGAGAGAGAGAGAGAGAGAGAGAGTCTACAATTATGTATATAACACTTTATTTTTGGAAATGAAGAAAAAACACACCCATTGATCTATACATGATTGCATGAATCTTAGTAGCTGCATCATCTACCATGAATGCATTTAACTTTCACTCCAACATACCCATGCGAAATTTAAGAAGTAACATCTCCATCCACTTGGTGATATCAGAAGTCACAGATCTTGACATGAGAACCCATGCCATTGGAACACCATTATGCTGGGAATCAAATGCCAATAATGTATAAATTTGAAATTGCATAAAAACAAATTTGAAATTAGTTATAACCTTAGATTTTCTTATAAATAACAAATGAATAAGAAAATGCGTAACAATACAAAATAAGAAACTAGCTATATCCTTAGATTATCTTATAAATAACAAATGATAATAAAATAACAATATAAACTTACCTTAAAGTGATTTGTCCAAAATGTAGAATCCATTGATAATATACTATCATGACCATATTTTCTAATCCATTCTAGTTGTATAGTGTTGAATGCCTAAAATGAATGGAGTGTGTCCCTAATCATCTATGGTACGCACACTTTGAGAATCATTCTTATAAAACACATATTGGGCATGTTTCAATCTCCTCTCTATATTTCCAATGTCGTCACAAGTAAGAAAATTGTTTCACTCAAACTCATCTCTAGATGAGGTTAACAAGCATCTTTCTACCCATTGACGTAATTCATTACTAACATGGGGTGCATGGTATTCCCTTGTGCATACAAAATCATCAATCTCTTGTCCATGGCAAGGTTTACCTGTAATATCTATATGGTTCATCTCAACATAAGTGATCAAGGCATGTTCTAGTGCTTTCTTGGATATGTGAACACTAAAATGACATGTGAAACCATGTCTTAGATGCTTACGACATGGAAGACTCCCTATCCCCTTTTTAGGCACTTTTGATATATCATAAGACAATGCATCAATCTCTCGATAATCTTCTAACCCATATGAACACCAAAACCTGAAAGAAACAACAAGATATTAACATGACAAAAATTGAATTTAAAACAAAATTATTTTAAGAAAAAACAAGTAGTAGGAAAATTCTTGATTTCCAAGGGGTGTGAGTAAATTAATGAGTTACATCCTTCAATAAACCTATAATATTTTATTTGCTATTAGATCGCTCAATCCTTATAACATTAACAACCCTATTAGATTTATTGTATACACTTCAAAGTGATGAACTTTTAACATTAGTAACCATATTAGATTAGATTTACTTGATACACGTCAAAGTGATGAAAATTATAAAGCAAAAAACAATTAAAGAAATCCAAGAAAGAAAAAGAATATAAATAAAATAAATAAAAAGAAAGAGGATGAGAATGCAAAATAAATTAAAGTTATTTAATCTATATATAAAGGGGATTCAACTTTTATTTCAACTTCAAAGTAAACCAAAAGTCTAAGCAATTCTTATGACAAGAATAAAACTAAAAATATGCATTAATTCTATATAAAATTTACAATGTGAAAATAAAATAAATAATAATTTTCAAAAACAAATGCTCTATTATAACATAATTTTTTTATAAATTTTTATTAATTTAATAAATGAAAAATTTATAACCCGCTTGCTTCACGAAAACAAATCCTTAAAAAAATTATTTATAAAGTTCCTTTCTCTACCATGTACAACTACTTACTACTTCTATGGTTGCAAGATATATAATATATAAACTAATGGCTCACTATTCTCCAATGTAAAGGCGTATAGTATGCCAATCAATGGATAACTCTTCTCCAATGTAACCTAGACATAACAACTAATTGGAAACACAATGGAAACAAGTGACACAATTACCAATAGACTTTTTACTCGGGACTTTAAAGAAGGTAATCCCATGTGAGCTCTAGTCTTTTAGCTTCAACCCAAACAGGGGTCAATGTAATAAAGAATCTATAAATTCCCATCCTAAATCCAAGAGTTAGAATTTATGAGTATTCAATGAATTCTTTCAAAAACTAAATTTTTTAATGTGGTCCCCTTGATTTTGGGACAATGGATTTGATTAATAAAATGTAGATAGTGGTGTATTTGATTTATTTTATATTTTCATTTTGATTTTTTCAAAAAAAACAATATTCATAATAATTAGGTTCATTGCACATTTCCTTTATATGCATAAAATTCTTTTAAATATAAACTAGAGGTATAGTTTAATTTATAGAGGACAATGAATTTTTTCACAAATATTTTTATTGTTAATTTTCATCAAAATTTAGCAAGATTTTTAAAACTTGAGTGTAAGTTATTTGATCTGAAAAATTCTAGTAGTCCTATGGGATTTCAGGGCGTTGAATTCATTTAAAGCTTCAAGAAAAACTTATTTGTTAACCATATAATCACATTCTTTCCGTAAAATTGTATTATGAAGTGATATTAAAAGCTTATATCTTCTATAAATTATGGACTATATATATATATATATATCTAATATTATATATATTATATATAATATATATATAATGCTATTTTAAAAAAAATACTATATGACTAAATATTGTTTCCGTTAAAATTAAGTAGTGTCAAAATGGGAAGATTGTGTTGTTATTGAATATATAATTAATATAATTGATTTTCCACTTTAAATAAAATTTAAAATAATTTTGTAATTCATTTTTTGTAAATACAATTCAAATTAAACAATTAACAATTTTAAAATATATTATAAAAACGAAAAATGTGTCTATTACAAATCATTTATAAATTACTATAATATATATACACACCACTTAATGCTTTATTAGTCAAATTCCTTGTTCCACAAACAAGGGGATCTTCTACACCAATTTGACAATTTAAACAATTTAATTGTTAAAAAAATTCATTGAATAATTATAAATTTAAACTATTGGACTTGAATGTGAATTTATAGTTTCTTTTACATTGACACTTATTTGGGTTGATTAGAAAAGAAATTTGATTTATAACACATGGGTTATGTTTATCTAAATTTATACATAACTCTGTGTTAATCTTGATAAACTGTGTTTTTGTATTTCTATTATATAAAAGAAAGTAAGCAAGTGGTGGTGTCTATTTTTGTGTAACATCTTAATCTGTAAAGGTATGTACAAATTTCTCTTTGAAAACAAGAAAAATGAAACAAAATGGTTTAAAGGAATTGACAATTATGAAAACCAAGAAAAAGAGAAAAATCAAATTATCACAAATTAATAAAGGTTGCTCAAACAGGTTGAGCTGGATAGAGAAAGTAATTGAGCATAGTGGGTGTAACTAATTCCTATAATAACAACACCAACCAAATATAAATGTTAGATAGAAATTAATGTTAATCATTTGGAGAGGGTTAGTTCCAGTTATGGAACTTGGGGTTCCTACTAAAACAATCCCTCTACCCGTGGAGAGGGTTAGTTCCAGTTTTGAAACTCGAGGTCCCTACTGGAACAATCCCTCTTCTTGTAGATCTTACTTAATAAACCCAGAGTAGGGCCACCATGGTATGCCATTAAATTAAATAGAAAACAATGATGAAAGAAGTAACTAAAACTATAATAATGTGTATAGTGAAAAAAAGACAAACATTGTCATATTCTTAAGCTTTTCTGCATTAAATAACCATCACCAAATACTCCATTTTCTAAATTGTAAACCATTCCAAGGTTATGAAATATCGCACAAACAAGCTACTTAAAATAAATACAATACATTATCTAGAAAAAATAAAATTAAACAGAAGGAACCCCGAGGGGGTAACCTCATAAATTAAATGCATAAACAATTAATAGACCTTTGGCAGTAGATGTCACCTGGGCAATCTCATAATGTCGTTACAAAAACAATAGACTAATGGGGCAAAGTTTTCCCTTTTTTCTTGGTATGAAATAAGAAACAAAACTAACATCGTAACCTTGGTAACACATGAAATATGTTACTGGATTAACCAAAACCCTTAAGTGAAACAAACTAATGCACAGTTACAGTTTGC